>JAIXMF010000041.1:0-61131 GCA_025201365.1 Syncephalis plumigaleata | reverse complement strand
AAGTAGGAAGTAAGTAGTAAGTAAAAAGGGAGGGCAAGAAAGCGTCGCAACCAAACGTGAACGTAACTGATGCGAAGGAGAAAAATAAACGTAGAGAGAAATGGGGTGAAGTGATTTGTGAGTGAGTGTGTGTGTTGATGGATGTGATGGGTGTGTGTGGTGTGCGGTATGTGGCCTTTAAAAAGAGTAAAAAACCAGCACAAATAAGGACCAACCAGAGAGAGAAAGAAGGAAAGAAAGAAAAACACGATGTAAAGATGGGTGCTCCTTTTTAACTTCAGAGAGTATCAGTAATGCCGGCAACTCAGGCAGATACAATGTCTTCATAAAGCGTGTGTCTGTTCTGTATGCGTGTATAGACTCAGCGTAGGACTAACAAGCAATGACACTCGTCTAAATGGAAATAGTCCGCTACTATAGGATACCGGGATGTAGAATGGGAATAGTAGGAATAATGCGGTAAGGGATAAGGCGGCGCAACAACTTGAGTGTATGCTGCTTATCATGCGAGAGTGTGTGTGTGCGTGTGTGTGTGAATCCGCCTTTCCGGTCGATTTTTTTCTCTTTTCTTTCTCTCCTATTGCCCAATAACAATGTGTGCAATTAAGAGAGAGAGGAGAGGGAGAGCAATTGTACACAATCCTCGTATTAATCCGATGAAGGTGAATAACTAGCTAATCAGTACTGGACTGGGAGAGGGCACACCCGCACACTCGTAAGAAATACGCAAGTTCTTTTGAAATGAAAAACTGCAGATACGGCAAGAAACTTTGCCCACACACACATCCACATCCACATCCATTTGTCCAATCCACGTGCCTACAGAACGTTGATTGGATAGGATTATTCGCGTGGCATCGCATACTATTCACTCATTGGTTGGATAACCGAAAGGTAGAATAATGACAAAGATAGAGAGAGAGAGAGAGATGAAACACATTGACAGAGAATGGCTACATACAACTTGATTGATTGATTGACTGATTGAGGAGACTGAGGACTATACAAATAATCGTAACTTACTAGTATGGTGTATGTGATGGTAGTACTACCGGTTAATATTGTTTGATGATGATGTTGATGACGGGATCTAACAACAATCTAATAGCCGCTGTACTCCGCGTTACGGATGCCAGGTCAATGTTAACAATCTTGTAAAGCACCGAACGAACGAACGGACGAGTGAACAAGCAATGACACTAGACAATATAATTATTAGTAATAATCCAATAAAGTAAAAAAGATAATTACGAATAGTAAAAGTGACACAATCAAAAAGTAGAGATTAGTAGAGCAACAACAATTATAATAATAGTAGTCGTAGTAGTATTATCAATGAGTATCACAGCTAATTACTAATCAAGCTGACTTGAATAGTAAAAAAAGGGAAATGTCAAGGAATAAGTAGCAGAAAATAGCCGGGTTGTGATGTTGAATAATGCCAACCTACGCTGGATACCATGCAAGATAATATGCAAGCAACAAATAAGTGAAGTGAATAAGAGAAACAGGCTACACTGCTACACACTCACTCACACTCACACTCACTTCCGGGCAAATGGGTAAACATGTAACAATACAATACAACAATAGTGGAGTATGTATGGTTGATAAGCAATGACAATCACATAGAAATGTGAAATAATTAGGCGGAGACAGGGTATATTCTAGATTATCAAACGACCATAGGGCAGTGTGATACCCGCGGTGGAAGAGTCAAAACAAAAACCAAAGCATGGTAATGGTTATCGTAATAGTAGAATGAGAACTCAGAAAAGAAATATAGATAGATGCACACACACACGCGCGCGCGCGTATACAACAATGACGATCTATGGTCACACACACACACACACACATTGAATGACGACAAGTGAAATAAACAGGAAATCAACCCCACTCACATTGTGTGTATACTGTGATGATGATGATGATGATGCTAATAATAACCCTAGTTGTAACCACTTGGATATACAAATAGTAGCATCCAATAGCCGATATCGGCTATGTGAACAAGTATCCACTGCCGAAATAGTAAATGTGTGTATATGTTTGGTTGGACGTCAACCTCAACCTCATCCGTTACATCGTGTTGTATAAACATGGAAATACCGGAATACAAGTCAATGCGTAAAAAATAGGAAGAGTAAGAAGAGGAAAAAAGAGAAGGGGCCGCCAGATGCGGGTACGCGATAAGCTGAAGGCAATAATACAAGTATTTCTCCGAGTGTTCAACTTGATTATCTCTCTCGCTCTACGCGTTGTATCAGCTTATCCCGTCAGCTCTCCTAAGAGCATTACAAGGAAAGGTTGGCCTATCCTATCGTTCAAATTGTTCTAATCGTATGTATGTATGTATGTATATAATACAAATGATACACATAGCCATTGAATAATGCCTATGCCTATGTATAGAATAATCGCGCACATACATATGAGGAATGTAATACGCGGAGATAATCACCTCATCTGCCAGGATGGTAACGACAACGAAATTTACCCGCCCAGTTGGCTTGTAGCCTACTACACGGTAGATATTATAACCGATCAATACCAAATGCAGGTATCTAGTAGAAGGAACTCATTGATGAATGACAAAGAATAGGCAGCAGCAGTTCATTTCATCATATTACTACTATTACTATTACTATTTCTAGTACAGTAATTGTAGTACATCCAATCATGATCATTATCATCATTATTATTGTGAGTACAATTGTTGTTCATTGTACAATAATGGTAACCATTCAATAAATACAAACACAAATAGACACGCTATCCTATCGCAACTACTCACCTGAACTGTGTGATGCGGTACTAAAACGATACGAGTAGTATAGTCGTAAACTGAATAATTCCAATCGGCTAATAGTAAAAATAACGAATATCCAAAATAGATAGATAGGGGAGAAAAAGACACACGTGTCTATAACCGACCAACCGACTAACTAACTAACTAACTAACTAAAGGATTATGACGATCCTAAAAGAAAACAAGTTTTCAAACCGTGTTAATCCGGCTATAGTTATCCTAGTCGTCAATGATTATCGCGTATAGGGGAGTGAGCGAGTGAGTGTGATGCGATAGACAGCAACGTGAACACGTATCTGACCACACAACACAAATGAAAAAAAGTAAAGAGAAAAAAGGTGACTATGTCGTTAAACCGCGGACAGAATAGGCGACGTTAATTCAAGGCCGTGTACGTGTCTTTGTAGGGATGTAAGGATGGGGCAATGGCTATAGTAGTAGTAGCGGTAGAATAGACGAGCGTAATCAGTTAAATCGTAACCGTAAGAAAAGAAAGAAAGAAAGAGAGAGAGAAAGAGTAGTAGTAGCGTAGATGATGTGATGCATCAGTTAGTAAACAATATGGCTCTCTTAAGTATTTTTTTCTGTTTATCAAAAACTATATTCCTTTCTTTTCTCTCTTTCTTGCCTCCCTAATGACAAGTTGGCCAGTGTAGCGCATGTAACTTTACACCGTAATCGGCATAGTGCGCGTGATGAACACATGTTGTATCAATGTTTTTCGGGTCATTTGCTACGTTAAACCACGACCATTTGGGAAGGTGCAACGTGTGTGGACTCGTTTAGTGCCATACAAACGATAGACTCCTCTTCCCCTTCTTTCTCTCTCTCTCTTCTTTCTTATCTTTCCATTTCAAATCATTCGTAACTATTGACTACGTGTACTGATAGTAGTGTCATTCAATAATGTAGATATTCTATACGGTCATCTCATACAACATACAACATTGTAGCGTATACATCAATCTACGATTACGTCGGTGTTTCAAAATAAATGAGCAAGCACTAGAACAAGTAGCAATGTTGGTTGGTGTACTACCATTTGCAGAGGTGAGGGTCTGACCAAATCAGCATAATACCACACGTGTACACTTTCTATACAGCTACTATCAATAGTAGTATGCCACATGTTTATACGCCTATACGGTTATAGTCATACTGTAGACGTGTAGTACAAATGGTGTTCGATAGTGGAAAAACTTGAATAAATGATGTAGACGAGTGACATCATAGCTATATCAGAGGCAGAGGAGGAAGAAGAGGCAACCACCACCACTCGCCTTGACAATCTCATTTATACGATACTATGTGATATGAATTGATATGACAATACGATAAACACATTGATGTATGTGCACATGTGCGTGTGTGTTAAAGCGGGCCTTGTTTCTATAGACAAGTTAAAAAGAAAAGAAAAGAAAATAAACTGAAATGGAAATCGCAATAATTATCGGAGAATAAAACAAAATACTGTCACACAATGATCCTATCACCGGCTAGTATCATATATGATAGTCAAACTCATTAGTAGAAATTGATGATTTGTCGTAGAATATCAAGTAAATACACTAAATGACATACGATAATATATATGCTTAAATTATCTAGCAAGTAATTTATTATAGATTATAGCAAAGCTTCATGTAATCTAATTGTGAATAGAATCTTGACTTGACAAAGAAATCGAATTAACGAGTGCCCATCTAATGTGCAGTAATCAATGATTAGTAAATAATTATTTATAGGAATGATACATTTACACTTGCCTTTCTACGTTTAGGTCCATTATCACTTTTTGCGTTGAATGGTCGTTTACCATTTGTATTTGGTTTACCATTGCCTTTTGTAAATGGTCGTTTACCATTTGTACTTGGTTTATTGCCACCATTTGTATATGGCCTATTGTTACCATTTGTATATGGTCGTTTACCATATGTATTCGGTTCATCATCTCCGTTCATTGATGTCTGCAAACACATTGTCATGTAAATCAACTAATCTACTTAATAGAGCGATTACTTACATGATGCATTACACGTTGTCGACGTTCTTCACGTCGTTTCAATATTTGCGCATTCTCAATGGAAAACTCAACCATCAAGCGTCTTTTGTGTCCAGCAATCGCATGCGGATTGTTATTGAGGAATCGGAGTGCTGCCAATGCATGAGCATGATCGCTATACTCGATAAACGAGAATCCCGTGGATCGTGCCAATCCCGTAGTAGTATCGGTTCTCTCCTTGCTACGCACCACCTTGGCCTAATGTAATCATCATAATAAGTAACCATAACAAAGATCATCAATGTCTATCTACCTGAACAACGCGTGGCATACGCGACCATCCTTCTTCACGCTCCTCGGCCGTCAATGGCGTACGCTTATTATCCTTGCACTCTTGCTTGAATCGACCAATGGCACTAATGGCCAAACGACGTAATCCCTTGTCGTCCATGTCGAGTGGCAGATTCCTGACCGATAAACGTGTTTTCGATATGAATAGATCGGGTCGACTGTTAAGCTGATTCTTACGGAGTGCATGCGATTCTGCTCGCTTCTTAAGCTCGATCGGTGGTACACCCACAGCTGCCGGTGATCCCTCTGTTATTACTAAACCATAAACGAGTAAGTAAATGAATGCTTCTTATTAGTCTACTCATTAGTCATGCCACTACTCACATCCTTCTTGTAATAGATACATATTACGCTTGTCGGCCCTTGTCTTAATGCCTTCCTCGGTGAACTTGGCCGCTTGATCTCGATCAACTGCTCGTGTTATATTCAGTACTCGACCATCAAGGGTGAATGCTTGTGCTGCTGAATTGGCAATCTCCGGTGAAAGAACCGATTTTACAGTAGTACGTCGATTATTCTACACATTCATCGGTGTCAATCATACACTACTATGCTATATGATACGCATATCTACCACTTACATTATCGGTATTAAGCATATCCTTGTTATAATCAATCTTGGATGCTTCAGCTATACAACGATCTGCATCCTCTCGTTTCCAAAAGCAAACAAATGCCGTACCGCGTGGCCGACCAGTATCATGGTCCATGGTAATGCGACAATACCGTAATTTACCATAAGATCGGAACCTAACTAGTAGTTAGTACGTTGCATAGATACTAAACTATATGAGATCACTTACAATTCATAAAGACTAGACTCTTCCGTATCAAATGATACATTACGTAGAAACAATGTACATCCTGGTTCCATTGGTATTATATCTACATTAAATCAATTAGTTAGTTAGTTAATCAGCAACAACAACATTAATCTAAGACTTACTTGTTTTTGGAGTATCTGACATGTTTTCTTTTGTTTCCTCCGATGCCTCTTCTTCCTCTTCATTATCATCGTCTTCCTCTTCACTTGAACTTAGATCGGGATATTCTTCATCTCCTTCGCCATCTACCATTTCTAGATCACTTGCTTCCTCTTCCTCTTCCTGTTCATTGTCATCGCCATCTTCTGTGGTATCCATAGCAGTACTCGTTTCAGTATCCATTGCATTTAGCATTGCTTGATCATATTGATCCTTGGCTAATGCCCAATCAATTGCAATAGTTCTATTGAGTAGTGATGTACCATTCAATGCTTTTATCGCCTAATCATAGCATATTTGGTTATCGTAGTTGTTCTCCACATTACTGTTCTACTATTTACCTGTGCAGCATCTGCTAACTTGGCAAATTGAACAAAGGCAAAACCACGCAATAATCCTGATGGTTTATTGTCTTTACGTGGCAACTTGACATCTGTTACTGTACCGAACTTGGAGAACATGGAACGTAAATCATTCTCTCGATACTATTATTATTATTATTAGTCATTTATACATATCATTGTCATCAAGTGGTAATCTACCTTGAATGGAATATTTCGTACAATAAGTCGTGCTCGTTTATCATTAACCATATTCTATACATTCAATTAATCTACCATTACAGCTAATAAACAACTATTCTACACTTACATCAAGACGTTTAGAAGCAGGAATGGCCGTCAACTTGCCCTCTTTAAACTCACGTCCATCCAATTGAGTAATCGCTTTGGTGGCTTCGTCAATATCCTTATAGATAACACGAGCTATTCATGTATTACATACTCATTAGTACTATTGATAAATACTCTACCCTCAGGTTATTAGCTTACCAATGGCCGTGTCATCGGTAGGAATGTGCAGATCATCCTGCCATGGATATTCCACACTATCGACAATACCGCTCTTACGTGCTCTAAGCACTACTTGTTTACGATGCACCTGCTTAGGTATACCCATAATAATCACTGTACGTCTCAGACTATCATATAAAGTAATTAGTCATCAAGGTAGTCACTAATGATTGTATATCTATATGAATCATACTTACACTGGATCTTCTTTACGTAAAGCAATGGCTTTCTCCTTTGCCTCTTGACTTTGCTTATCCAATGTAACATCTAACTTGAATGTTAGTAAATACTCCTATACGTATATCATTAGTAGATACATACTTTTTAGTTGTTCAATGGAACCATCTGTGCCTATATACAAATGAATGAATAAACAATGTATTTAATTATAGCTTGTATATATGAAATACCTTGTCGTTTCAAGGCTAGTTCCATGAATAATGTTTGATTACGGAACTTGACATTGGCCAATTCATCTAATGCACGCTCGGCATCCTCTGACATGGCACTAAATAGCAAATAATAACAATATCATTATTAATGATGTACTAGTAGCAAGTATCTGCTTAGTTAACTACTTACAACTGAACAAAACCAAATCCTTTGCATGGTAACTTGCGCTTATCGTGATTCTCATTCGAGGCCTTCTCCCTAACTACAAATGAAGAACGAACAGGACCGACTTCCGAGAAGAACGACTCGAATTCGTATAGAACCCATTCCTATGTTAGCCTTTATAGTAGTCAAATACGTAGTAATAATACTTATTTCGTCTTCCACATCAGCCGGCAAACCTCTTACGAACAGCGTAGACTTGGCACGACGATCTTCCACTTCATTCTTTGTAGATGGCATTACTTCAACTTCTGTCGACATTATGAAAAAGACCGATATAAATTAGTGAGGCAACAATGCAAGAAAAAAAAGAAAAATCAATGAATTATTTTTTATTATTTTATTTCATTTATTGAATTAATCGTCCTCTCTGTCTATGTCTATGTCGTCAGCTTCACCCATATTACAACATGAATTTAAGCGACTGCTTATACAACTACGAATGCCAACTGTAGGACCAGTAGGCAAGTAATTTACAACGATATAAATGCAATGTAAATTAATATAGACTTATATATGTATATGTAAATATAGCGGTGGCAGTATCTGGTGGTGTCGATAGTATGGCTTTATGCTATTTACTGGCGTGTACAATGGGATCCTCGCAGGTGCATGCATTGACGGTGGATCATAGACTACGTCCAAATAGTCGAGAAGAAGCGGATAAAGTGAGCCAGGTGCTTCAACGCAAACTAGGTGTCGTATCGAAGCGACTCACCCTACAATGGCCATCGGATCAACCGCCCAGCATTGCCACACTAGAGACACAAGCACGTATTGCTAGGTATGCTCAGCTTGCCCAAGCATGTACAACACTTGATGTTCCCTGGTTGTGGATGGGTCATCATGCAAATGATGTACAAGAGACACTGCTATTTCGACTTGCTCGTGCCAGTGGCATTTACGGTCTCACCGGACTTACTCATCGCACTGCATGGCCCTATCCACGCGATGCACCCATCTGGTTGGATAGAACACTGCCATCACTTGGTATATTACGCCCACTACTCTCCATACCAAAGGTAATGATAGTACATTTGATCAATAATATACACGATCTAAGAAGCGTGCATGTCTATTAGCAACGATTAATAGCCACTTGTCAGCATCATGACATTCCCTGGTTTGAAGATCCCACAAACAAGTCTGACGATTATCAGCGTAATGTAATTCGTAATACACTCAATGAGATACGCGCTCAATCCAACAACAACAACAACAACAACGATACTACACTATCATTTACACAGATCAATCAATATGGACAACATATGCTTATGCATCGTCAAGAAATAGATCGACAAGGTAACCAATAATCATTAACATGCTGTATCTAGTGACTAACTATTACAATATTGTCAACTAGTCAATGAGTTTATGGCAGTATCTAGTCAATTTGATATGAAATTAGGCATCTACCATTTAACGATTGATGCTACATTCTCCAAACTACCTAGGATTATTCGACATCGTGTTCTATCAATCATCTATCAGCGTATTCGTGTAGGTGCTCATCCACCTCGTCTAGTCCATTTAGAACAAATGGATCATCTAGTGTGCTCGTCTTGTTGTTCAAAGACTTCATTTGAAACAATAGCCGGTCTTGTATTTATTCGACCATCATTAAAGAATGTAGCAGTGTGGCGTATTGCACCACAACCATTAACGGCCAAGGAAAAGGAAGCAATCTACTTGTTACACTCGGTAGATTCAACTATCATCATTGCCAATAGTAAATGTAAATATCACTATTACGGTGTTTGGCATCAACGATATCAGATTTGCATTACAAGTACATCACCGTTGGACGAGTTGATATTACGCGTAAGACCATTTGATGTTAAAACTGACACGGCAATCCTTAAACAACATTTAAATCAAATGACCGAGTCTAATAGACAATGCATCGAGCAGTTCTGTAAATTACACGTCATGATTCGATCAAGTCAACCAGTTGTTGTTGCTACGAGGAATCCATCATTTAAGGGAATAAGGCGACATCTAATAAGTGAATCTACAAATAATGAGCAGATTATAGGATTGCCCACCATCAATGTATCCTTAGTATCATGGATAGATGCAGTAGTAGCAGTTCATAGAACAACAAGTCTAATGGATTAGATATGACTCTATATTCAATGTATTTAGTTACTACTTGTAACATTATTACTTTCTAATACTAACGATCAATCAATCAATAAATATACTAGTTTAATACTTGTTATTGACTATCTTCTATCTGCCATAGACCTTCTCTAATCGGTTGATCCTTACAGATAGATAATGTTTGCATAACACGTTCAATAATAGTAGTATGCAATGTATCAACATCCTGTGTAGCATCTAATACTAACCATTCCGGTTCTCGTAGTTGTGCGAAATTGTCACGTACGCGTTTCTGCAGATCTATACGTTCATAGCGTTCCTGTCCGAAATCACCTCGGCGTGTTGCTTCCTCAACAGGCATATCCAGTAAACAGACCAGATCAGGTCGTAGTAATCCAACATCCGGTTGCTTACACCATTGTAATGATAGACCCTAATGATGATGTATGATGACATACACGATTAGATACATCACTCTACAAACTGTATTATGGCTACTCATTACCTTGGCAGCAGAGAATACTACTCCCGAATAAGCATAACGATCTACAACCAATGTAATGCCTTTACGTAGTTCGGCCTTCATACTTTCTCTATAATATTGTAATAGGATGAGTTAACCTATTCCTATATGAGAGAACACGTAGGATAACACTTACACAGCCTCCCATCGATTTGCAGAGAATAGTAGATGAATGGCATGATCATCCAACTGAGTATTACCCGCTAGATACGCGTCAATCATTCGACCAATGGTGGTTGTACGATCTAGTTGATATGGCTAGTAAGTAGTTGTACTATTGAATAGAGAGCATATAATTACCAGGGAATCGTCTATGTTGTGCTGTTATACCTGCTTGTTGTAAATAGGAGACTAGACGAGTGCATTGGGTTGATTTACCAACACGGTCACCTCCCTCGAGTAGAATAAACGCACCACGTCTCATTGCAATAAACTTTGTTCTCGTCAATATGAGTGCATATACTAAACTAGTAATCCTCAGAGGAGACGAGGAAGAGAGAGAGAGAGAGAAGGAGACAAACAAACAATCACATGGTTACTGCAGATGAACTCTACTATTATCAATGGAGCCACGCATTCATCCACACATACACGCATGCATACATACATACGTTCATTATCAATGCAATGTCTACTCTTGCTACTAATAACAATAATAGATATTGTACTACTCAATTGTAATACCAGTCATAAAATGTGTAAAAGCAAGCGTTGTTGTCAATGTATGCATTCTAGTATCGTTTCTTTCTCTTATTTCCACTTGTTCAACTGCAATCATTGTTACTATTCCTCTTGCCTTTCCCTCTTATTATACTATGCTTCTCTTACTCTATTGAATTCCTCTATTTATTGCATACTACAATTATCGTATAACTCTATTCGTAACTGAATTACTATTGCTATTATCTATTCTATTCATTTGTAACTTGTTCTCAAACAACAACTACGTACACCTGACACTCATCTCTCTCTATCTATCTATCATTTATACTCTCTGCTATTCCTTGTTTAGTGTTTACGTTTTGTGATATTATTAAACTCTCTTATTGGCAGTGAATCTTCGTTGAATGAGCACGTGAATACCCTGCATCGTCTGAATTAGCCGCAAAACTTTTTCTGTGCCAAGCACGCATCTCCTCGACTTACCGCACACACACACCAACTCTTTCATCTTTCTCTAGTCTTCTCTTCTCTACGAACGACGGTGGTAATATATCTGACATTAGTTAAAGAGTGCGAGCGAGTGGACGATTCCGTCAACATCACAACACATCACCTTCACTATCATCCTCAAGTGTCTACCTGCAGCGTTATTCTATTGCTTCTTTCGTTTTTCTCTTTCACTAGCATAGATCTGCACTATTTTAGAGAACGTTGCAAAGTGAACCTGAGCCACCCTGCCAACTGCTGCTGCTTACTGAATTCATCTCCTCCCTTTTCCCTAGTCAATAGTGCAGCAGTACCAAACTGTGCAACCTGCGTGCATAATACCACTTACTCTACTATTCCTTTCATATTGGCTCTCTATCTATCTATCTATTTATCTCTCCTTTGTTCACATATCCATTAACTCCGCGCTTCTTAGTCTCTCTCATTTCCCGCTCTTTTGCCTCTGTTTGACGTTGACGTGACGTAGCAGTGCTATCACTACAACCAGCTCTTATCGCGTATCTTATTCTCTCATTGCTACGTATCATCTCCAATGAACGGGATCCACACCTCGGTAAGTAGTATAAAGTGTACCATCATCGAGCTATATCCGTACTAATCAGGCCATTCTATTGAATAGCGCTCTTTTTCACCTGTATTACCACCGTCGTCGTCATCGTCGTCACCAGCGTCGCCGAAGATTACTGCACTTTCCCTACCATCAACCGATCAAACTCTTACTGATTCGAATCTTTTACCCTACTCCACCATCAACACGAACCACCAACAGCAACCTATCTATAGTCAGCCGGCAGACTCGGATTACTCGGGTGACGGCGCGGACATATTGAGCGACGACGACGATTCAAAGAAATTCAACCATCCTAATCGACGCAAAGTAATTCACGTTAATCCGGAACTTCCTTTGGCCTCGCCACTTCCCTCACCATACGGTGCCGAGGACGATTTGCTACAAAGTGAACTGGATCAATTGACAGCAAGTTTCTCTGGTAATATATCATCATCATAGTCTTCTTCTGCATAGTGATTAATTGACTAATACTTACCATCGATAATAGTAGATAGTGAATGGACACGTAAACTACACGAATTGGAGAAAATTGAAAATATCGACGATCTACGCCAGCTAGTATTGGAGAAGGAGCGTGACTTACACTTGGCAGCTCGACTAGGACTAGCTGTGGCTAAGAAGAATCAACATATTGAAAATCGTCTACGTGCCTATTCTCATTCCGAGTTGGAAACACAACGCAAGGTAATAATGAACGTTTATCACTCATTTAATAAGACAACAACTAATTGTAAGATAATGATGAATGACCAGTTGGAAGAAGCGACCAATATGAATGTCACCACTCAGGAGCGGTGGAATCAAGAACAACGCGAACGAGACGAAGAATTACACGAACGATTCGAGATGATTACTCGAGTGAACGCGGAAGTTCGTCGTGAAATCGAGTTATTCCGCGAGGAGTTTCAAGCCTTTCGTAAAGATGTCACCCAAATCAATAGTCGAGTCGATGAGCTTTCCTCGGATTTACAGGAAACAAATCGACGACTTACCAGTGCTAGTAAACGTATCGGTAAGCATATTCGTACACAATCTCATTATAGCAAAAACTAAAATTAATAACTACATATATGATAGCCGGACTAGAAGGTGATGTAGCTAATACGGGTGAAGTAGCACAAGAGCTACAGGGCCAGTTTGAGAATGTAGTCACCTCACATCGACATCACTTATCGAAAACGAAGCAGACCATCAAAGAAATGCTTCATAATCAGTCTCGGGTAAGTATATTATATGATTCATTGCTATTTATATTGATATATATATATTGATACATTATGGCATTCTAGGTGATCAAAGAACTGGAACGATTGCGTGATAATGTCAGTATCCTTACGGATAGACAGCACTTTTCGGAGGAACGTGTGAGCGGTCTCATTGAAGAATATACCGCGCTATTGACCAATGCTCAGAATACAATTATCGCACTTAATGAAGCTCATCTTGAGGCAGATATGCATTCAGATCATAGTAGCGGTGTCACTCAAGTGGTAAGCAATCGTGTATCTTATGAGTATACCACATGATAACTAATGATAACAATCACATACTATTAGAGTAATACACCGTATATGGATGGAGCATTACATGACTATCACCAAAATCACCATCAAAATCATCATCAAAATCATCATACACATATGAATGGAAATGGACTGCATAGCGAATTAACTAGTGCCATGTCGCGAAGCAGTAGCAGCAGTAATGGACAACGTCGTATTACATTTATAAGAGCACCTCGCTCTCAATTAGATCTACGTCGACCATCAATTGGTTTAAAGGATTTAGTAAAATCACGTCAATGTGATCCTTCCTCCAATGGTAATGGCACTAATAATAGTAATAGTAATAGTAATAGCAACAACAACAACAACAACAATGGCACAACTACCGCAGTAACTAATGGTGGTGGTAGTGCTGGTGTTGGTGGTGGTAGCATTAATGGCGTACGAGTATTACACTCTTACACTTTATTCTAGTTAATGAGTGATTATGACTTACTATATTTACCTATCACATCTACTATTGTTTTATATGTTACCATCATTAGTATTAGTATTACTATTATTATTACACTTACATTTATTATAACGGTCATGTAGATGGATTGCTATTTAACACATCAACACTTATTATTTTTATCGCACATCATGCAATATTATTCACATATTATATTCGGTCTACATATGGATTGCCACCATTTGTTTATTGATGATACGCATACGTGTTAACTGTATCAGAGACACTTGTCTCTATTATTTGTTTAATCGTCGTCATTGAATTCAATTAAACATTTTTGCCTGATTTTGAGGCAATTCCTATGATTGATATGTAGACCAGATTCGCACATGTATCCTAATAAATAAAATAAAATATACGTAATGAATGAGATTTAAATCAATTTTATCTAATATACATACATGTGATTATAATGTCATTCTACTCGTCTTTTTATTAATGTCAATGATAATTCAAATGATACATGTTTGTCATAATGTGATAATATCGATGATGATGATGATGATGAAGTAGCTTGAATTGTTACAGTTATGCTTTATAATTCGTGTTATCTAATTAAATGATCAAGCTTAATATGAATATTGCTATTATTTACTCATATACACATTTGCTTACCGAAACGTGGTGTTGCCTGCATTCTTGTATTAGTCGTACTAGTCGAGCCATAACTAGCTCTTAGTTGATTATCACCACCAAATACTGGTGATCTCATACGTGATAGTACATTATTTCTATACAATTATTGTTGTTGCTGTTATTAGTATTCAAATGATAGATGATCATTACTACGTACTTTAGATGAGCTGCTGCAGGACTCATGGCAGATAAACGACGTCTATCCTCACGACGAGTACGGCCTGATTGTTTGGAGGCCCTTTCTGATAATCGTCTACCGATAATGTCTCGCTTAGGTGTAGGTGGTATATGATAGGCTACATTTTGTCATTCATTAGCATATCATCAATGGGACAACGAGTGTATTCATTCTAGTGGCGACTTACTACGCGGTGTCTGATGTCCCGTCTCACCCGGTGTCGATGATAGTAGGGCGGGTATCCCTTCAATGGTGCCCCATGTCATCATAGGTGTACTACCAGTCTCTGTTGGATCTAATGTGGGTGTAGCTGCCACTAAACGATAATTGCCCACCAATGGTGTCGATGAATGTGATCGTACTATAACAAGCATGGTTGGATCAGTATTCAATGCAGAATGCACCTCTAACTACTTACTCTCCAATAAATCATTATTATCGTTTTGATTAGCTGCTATACCCAATGCCAATTCAATCTATAGATGTAGATATATGAGTAACTAAGTAGTCTAGCTAATGAGTATGACTAATCCCTTCTTACCTGGTCGGGTAATCTGGTATTCTGCGAACACACTTGTTTTGGTGCACCACGATCATTCTGCAATAGATGAGATCCCTGCGTAATTGAATGGTTAAGCTATATACTCTATCAAAAGTATAAATGCATATTGGTGTACAAATAAAGGATATCCTTCAGGTTGGAACATGAGTGAGTTCTTGACCTAAAATACAATGATAAGCAGGTGTCTATCCAACTATCTAACCAGCTAGTGTGTTTGCTTACTTCATATCGAATGACAGCCGGTTTATGTACATGCTCTTCATATTGCGTACGTAACACAAGTGACCTTTCTTTCTCTTCATACAGAGTAGCTGCTATTAACTTTTGTTCCTTACTTTCTCCCGCTTCCAGTAATGGTTGCGACACTTTCGATCCCGGTGCCTTGTAGATCCAGGCATACTTTTCACGATGCTCTAGCTTGGCCTTCTCCATCAATCCTGAAAATGTACTTGTTAGAGTCAAGGCTACACGTCAAATTATTCGATAATGGATAACAAGCATCGTCATCACTACAAGGATATGAATCGTTGTCTTCTGTCGTGTATCTCGCTTGAAATGCGTCCAACGACATGTCCGTATTGATATGATTCTCTGATGATGCTAATGATGCTGATGGTGCTGCTGCTACTGCTGATATTGATGGATCAACAATAAGTGGTGTTGGTTGTCCTATTGCTGGTGTTTGTGGATTCTGTTTTAATATTTCACTGGGTATACTCGCTCCTTCTATAATGTATATAAAGTAAATAAATAGCAATCTATATACCAAGTACACTGCAATAACTTACGCAGGCCAGCTAGTTCAACGTTCAAATGACGTTCATATTGCTTCATTGCCGATAGTGTAGGAAAGTAATCTCGCTCGACAATCTTGCTAACTGCCTCAGTATACTCGTCCTCTTCTAGTACTGCTGCCTTACTATTACTTTGTCCTTCATTCCTGTTAGATTGACTAGATGCTGTTGCTGTAGTTGTAGCAACAACTGTATTTGTTAGTTTTGGTGTCGAATTCATAGTGTGCAAAGGAAAGAAAGGAAAAAAGAGATACAAACATCAAATGAAGTCATCCAATAACGGAATACACTTTGTTTCGCTTTAATATTGACGTCAGTAATTTGTCTGCTTTCCTTTATTACATTACCACATACACACGTCCACGTATACACCTACATGTCACGCTCACTTACCGTGGTGTTTACCACGTTACGTACGTGTTTTGTTAACCTGCCACCAGCATGGTCTTCGGCATTATTCGATCAAACAAAGGTATAAACACGATAGGAATAAACACGTAAACTAGTTATACTAAAACAGTGAGTTATGGTTAGCATGCTGGTCAAATTGTACTTGAAGTTAGCTGGCCATCCCTTACTGGTGAGGCAGGTCAGTCGAGTGACTCCTCCAACAGGACATATCTAGCCTGGGCCGGTGGTTCCAGTCAAACAACAGAGCGTACTGGTCATGGCACTACAGATATACTGGAAATTGATAGTCAATTCGGTAGATCCATTGGATTGACATCGGGACAATTGGTACGTATTGCCGAGTAGGCCTATAATTTAGAAAATGTCTTGTTTAACGTGTATATCCACATGTAGGTTCATGTTAAATTTCAACGTAAAGTAACCATGGCTCGCACCATTCAACTGGAGCCTTATTCCTCTGACGATTGGGAGATTATGGTAATAGTATCACATTAGAATGATCGACCATCCTAATAGATGATGTGTACTAATTTCTATATGTAATGGCAGGAACTACATGCGGCATATTTCGAGGAACAATTACTGAATCAAGTAGGCGTCGTTTATCGCGATCAACTTTTAACTGTTTGGGTGCAACAAGTAAGTATAGTACACGACAAGTAATATACGCTACATATCGACTAAAATAACGCATTATAGCGTACTCTAATTCGATTGCGTGTAGGTAAGTAATGATAGAATGGTGGGCTACACACACATGAACTGATCGACTTGTCCTAGTGAGCACTGATCCCGAGGAAGCATGTGTTCGACTTGGTGTTGACGTTGAGGTTCATATCGCACCAAAGGTACGACAATTAACCGCGCCCACATCAGGTAGCGCGGATAAGTTGCCCATTGCCCGTCGTATCTATCCACGATTAGTAGGAGGGAACACGCTAGGAGGAATCACCGTATTGCCTAGCGTGTTATACGTTCATCCCGATACACTACCCGTGTCAATCGATAATAATGACGAGTGTAGTAGTTGGATATCGGGTCAACTTGTACAAGTTAGTACGGTTCAACTAGATCATGCAGAGAAGGAAGCGATGCCTATAGATGAGGATAGATCTGAATGCACCATTGCAGCACTACAAGTGGATAAGCATGTTCCACCTGGTGTAGCACTTGGTGGATCACTGGTATGGTCGGCATTGAAGTTGAAGCAATGTGAGCGTGTCAAGTAGGTATTATGTTTATATATGAATTATTCGTATATCAATATATGTTATTAGAGTGCAACTAGTGAAGCAATCACCATTACCTGCCAATGCGGTATCATTCCACTTGATAGATCAGGCACAGTAAGTTATTGAATGATTTGATGGCATTGAGAAGCATACTAATTATTCAGTATTAGTACGGGATCTTTTGATCATATCGGTGTAGAGCTTGCTACTAAGGCTTTAATCGGTGAGTTTACAATACGAGTAATAGTAACATTGATTACTTAATAGCAAGTATTCCAGATTGGCTACTGGATCAAATAAGCGATACCACACACAATGCATTGGCCATTTGGGTGGATGGCACAATGTTGACGTGTTCTCGTAAGGAGCACCAAGATCCAGTTCATATACTCGTTCGTGTCGAGCCGACCAATGAGAAGAAGCAGAATGAGGATGGAGTACCGTCAAAGAATGACACAAGTGTTTCATTACTGCCTGCATTTGCGACTATGAACATGCGTCAATGGAATGAGATTGAAGTAACGGAGATTATTCATGATGCGGCATTAACTATACCAAAAGGATTGTAAGGCACTCGTAGTATAATGACAGTAATGAATGGTGTACTCACTTTGTATATCATGTATATCTAGATCTATGCCAAGATTGGGCGGTATCGATCAACTACTAGAACAGGCATATACGTTTGTACGATGTTCACTTGTTGCCTCATCATTGGAACAATCGATTGGAACACATGGTAGGGTAGATGCTGATCAATAGTTAATGTATTGATCGCTTATATATTCAAACAATAGTCAATGGCGGTTTATTACTGTGTGGTCGTGAAGGAAGCGGTAAATCTACTGTGCTTGATTATCTCGAATATAAAACGACAAAAGAACCTCAATTGCATGCATGTAAGAAATTGTTATAATCAATCAGTACGATTACATGCCAAATGCAATGCTAATGATTACTACTAGATTGGACTCGAATCGATTGTCGACAATTATCGGAAGAACGACCCAGTATAGTGTCAGAAAAGTTGCAGCAACAATTTGACGAAGCAGCATGGCATGCTCCCAGTATCATATGTATCGATAATATAGATCGACTATGTCCGGCAGAACTAGAGGCAAGTTGTTACGACTGCTGCACTACATGGAATGTTAACATTATGCGATTAATCTACCGCACAACAGCATGCTGCATCTGATAGTGCGAGAACTCGTCAATTAACAGAACGATTCATATCGATTGCACAACGAATGCTCTCGTTACATCGTATTCTAATGGTGGCCACCTGTACACAACAAGCAGCGCTGCATAAACTACTACCTAGTAGTCATCTATTCCAAAAGATATTAACTATATCGCCACCGGATAAACGACAACGTTACGAGGTAAATAGCAGTAGTAGAATGGTGTGACGGTCAGTTTAACAATGTTGTTAATGGAAATGTCTTGCAGATACTTCAATGTCTACAACAAGAGAAACAATCGGTTCTATCACCTAATGACGAGGATGCATCCACGTTGGATCTACAACAAGTGGCAAATGAAACTGAAGGCTATGTTGCAGCTGATCTGGCCACACTCATCGATCAAGCAATGCAACAAGCGGTCATTCGATCATTGTCCAGCATTAGTAATAGCAATAATAGCAATAATAGCAAAGATACAGATGTGTCAACTGGCATGATGAATGGACGAGATGAAAAGCTACTATTAAATGATAGTACAGAATCACATTCTCTACAATTGACCATGGCTGATTTTACAAAAGCCATGGAAAGCTACACGCCCAGTTCATTGAGAGGTGTCAAGCTAGCAACAGCCTCATCGGTAGCATGGTCTGATATTGGAGGTATGTACACACACATAAATATAGCAAGTAATATCACGATATCTATAGTAACATTTGTATGATTTATTAGGATTGCATGAAGCACGAGAATTACTACTGGAAACACTGGAATGGCCAACAAAATACGCGCGTATATTCGCACATTGTCCACTTCGTTTACGATCAGGGTAAGTGGAGTAGCATGAATTGATAATGATAGCATAAACTTATGTATGTATGTATGTATATACGTATTAGATTATTGCTTTATGGCTATCCAGGATGCGGTAAAACATTACTGGCATCAGCAGTGGCAAAAGAGTGTGGACTCAACTTTATTTCGGTGAAAGGACCTGAACTACTAAACAAATACATTGGTGCTAGTGAGAAATCGGTAAGTAACAAAGTGTAGTCACCATCATTATGGTAATAACGATAACAATGTTATATTCATTAGGTACGTGATTTATTCGAACGAGCAAAGGCAGCTCGACCATCGATTTTATTCTTTGATGAGTTTGATTCGATTGCACCTCGTCGGTAAGTGAGACGTGTACATTTGTTATACAATCAAGCTATTAACACACTTGTAATGATACTTCTCTAGTGGACATGATAGCACCGGTGTAACTGATCGAGTAGTAAATCAAATGTTAACGGAAATGGATGGTGCCGAACAATTGGAGGGTGTCTACGTATTGGCGGCCACTAGGTTAGTCACAATAAATAGACACATATCTTGTCTTGTAGCTAACATTGACAATCATCTAGTCGACCTGATCTCATTGATCCTGCTTTATTACGACCAGGTCGTTTGGATAAATCAATTTTATGTGGTATACCAAATCAAGTGGAACGTCAAGAGGTAAGCAAACAGATCTAGATAACATCAATTGAATCAAGCTTTTAATACTTGGTAATTACATAGATTCTCGAAGCGGTGGCATCTAAATTACACCTTGATCCATCTATTGATATCAATGAGATTGCCGCATCATGTGAGAATTATACGGGTGCCGACTTGCAAGCGTTACTTTACAATGCTCATTTGGAAGCAGCTCACGAATCGATTGAAGGGAAATCGACACAAGTGCACTCCACCACGAGTATGCAAGATGATGGCAATTATGAAGAAACAAAAGTAACATCCTCGTCCACGAATGATAACAGTGATGCAACCACACTAAAGTATCAAGTGTCTAATCGTCAGCATATGACAGCTGCAGAACAAGGACAACTTTCACAACGAGTAAGTAGAAACACGCGCATAAACAAGCATAAACTATATCTAATTACTCTTGAATCATTTGCAGCTATTGGGTATACAACAAGCTCATTTAGACAAGGAAAAAGGCAAATCAATCAAATTACGTAAAAAGACGGCAGCAACATCGTCTCAATTACAGGCAAGTATCCGTGTACATTACATCTATCATGTACAAATAGATCAATTGAATTTAACCACTCCTCGATAGATTATTGGATTGCAACATGTTCGTAAGGCCATAATCAATACACGACCATCATTGGCGGAGGCAGAACGTTTGCGATTAACACGAATGTATGTCGATATGCAAGCAATACGATATGATACATGAACTAACTAGTCATTACTTTTCTACACTATTAGTTATAATGAATTTGTCGATGGACGTGGTGGGGAATTGGCCGATGGTACTGGCACAAAAGGTGTTGGTCAACGTGTTACACTTGGCTGAAGCATGATGAGCACAGCCTACTAACTATCAATACATTAATACATCAATATATATCATATATATGTAGTCGTGAATATTGCCTCTACAATTATCATCCTATTTATTGACTGGTTTATTTTTTACTTGCTGTTGCATTATTAGTGTTGGCAACAGAGGCAGCACTAGTATCTGTCTCGTCCATTTCAAAGAAGCTTAGATCGTTCAAATCATCCAATTCACCGAAACGTTTCGTGAATTTCGATAGTGTACCACTTTCATCGTCTAGTTCAGTCTGTGTTGTAGGATTCCACAATGGATGATTACGCGTATCTTTTGTCAAACGAAGTATCGAGCGTGGTGACGTGGTGCGTCGCGTGAAACTAGCACCGTTAGATAGAATTACGGTTTGCGTAAATAGTTCAGGATCATGACCAATATTATTACTATTTCTGCTGCTGCTGCTGCTATTACAGCGTTGAATGCGGCAACCTACTAACGCGTAGGAGGAGCGCGATAGTAGCGTGCACGAGCGTAGTGATCGACAAACAAGCATAATCAATTAATGAACCAAGGAAGAAATGCAGTAATTTAGTAAAAAGAAAAAGTCAGTAATGAATAATAAGTGATTTATTACACACACAGCGAGAGAGAGAGAGAATGACATAAATCATAAAACGCTGTATTCAATCCTCTATTAACCACCCTCTTTACCCTTTCCAGCTTATTTGCTTTCTTTTATTACGGTTACGGCGTGTGTTTCCACCTAGCGAACGTGCACTGGACCGTTATTCATTACTATTATTATTGTTGCTGTTGCTGTTTGTCTGTCTACTACAGTTTAACCATGTTATCGCGTTCTATCCTGACTTGTTCATTGCGTGGCGTTCTATCCGCTCGATCAACTCATCATGGAGTAAGATCGTGTAAGTACTAAACCCTCAACTGCAGCTATCGTATACTAACGGTAACTTTTAGTGATGGCAACACGATCACTGACAACGACACGTGTAGTACAGCAATCTATTGCAGCAGAACAAGACCGAGGTAAGTCGCGAATACGGGGAATCTAAATAGTATCTCATATATACATACATACATACGTACATATACATATAAAGCACCGCCTGCACCACGATCCGTACCTCAACCGTATCATGAGCCAGAGATCACGGAAAAGATGGAGGCATACGGCGCTTACCTTATGAGTATGCTACCGAAATTCATTCAGGAATACCAAGTGTATAAGGATGAACTTACTCTGTGCGTCGCGCCATCCGCTCTACTTCCGGTGTTGCGCTTTTTGCGTGATCATACACAGGCGCAATTCAAACAGTTGCAAGACAGTTGCGGCGTAGACTATCCGCTACGCAAGTATCGTTTCGAGTCCGTCTACAACATGCTAAGTGTTCAGCATAACGCGCGTATTCGCGTAAAGACCTACACCGACGAAGTAACGCCCATACCCTCGGCGGTGCCATTATTTAACGGCGCGAACTGGTTTGAACGCGAGACGTGGGACATGTACGGCATCTACTACGAAGGACACCCGGATCTTCGTCGTATCTTGACAGACTACGGATTCGAGGGTTATCCGCTTCGTAAGGATTTCCCGCTAAGTGGCTACACCGAACTACGCTACGACGAGGAGAAGAAACGCGTCGTATCGGAACCCATCGAGTTAACGCAGGCCTTCCGTAGCTTTAACGATCCATCACCTTGGGAGCAAGTTGGTAAGTAGCAATGGTAGCAATAGAAGCAATAATGATATGCTAATCAAATTATCCTGCTTTAATCTGTGTACAGGTCCCGGTAAAGATCCTCTAGAGCCAAAGAAGAAGGAGTAATAATGGCAAGAAGTGGCGGTATATGTTGAATGATTATTGATTCAAATGAATTATAACAGTAATAAAGACGTAAAATACATAACTCTAATGATCCGATTGTAAAAATTAATAGATGAATCAACTTGCGTACTAAATGCTTTTTATCTTTTCTTTCTATTATTATTATCCTACTACTTGTTACTATTTACATTTATTCTATTCTTGCGTGTAATTCGTAGCTGAACAATATGGATTCAATGCAACAAGAGCAAGGCAGTCAGAGTGGCTTTCACTCAACGCAAACACCTCAAATTGTCTATCTTTGTGCGAGTAAGTGAAGCACTAGAGAATATATCAATGGTAGTTTGCCACTAACAGACGAGGTAGATTGCGGTGCAGACAACGAGCTAAAACCACGCGAACCTATTCGATGCCGTGAATGTGGTCATCGTGTAATGTACAAGCGACGTACTACTCGTAGTAAGTAGCTAGTTGCAGATAATAACAATACTCATAATAGTCCATTGATACTGATACACAACTCATGTCATATCCACTATTATCATTGATTAGTGATTCAATTCGAGGCACGTTAACTCGTCAAACACTGATTGCTAGTAGTACATTCGAGGATGCTACTTGCTTGCATGCATATTATAATGATGAATGAATGAATAGATTGATTTAGGAAACGTGTACATGCGATGGATTGCTAGTATTTCAATGTTAATTCCGTGTGTTTACAAATGTATTCAATGTAGATGACAGTATGGCACAGACTATTGCTATCAAAGTACATAGTAGATATTACAACATGCTGATTACAATATTTATTTGTTGAGATACGCGTGTATATTATCCTCCATTACCACTTGGGAGCATCCAGCTTTTCTCTAATGATAGTTTGGGTAAACTTCCACACATTCTCCTGTAGCTCCACGTTTCCTGCAGGATCATTGGGTGTAGCTAGTTTGCCATAGGGAACAAAGTATTTGCCATTGTAGCCCTTCTCTTTTACGTCATTCGACGTTACCGCATAGAGTGTAGTGAGAGCACCGTCCTCGGGGGCAATCGAGGTTGCATAGGTGAACGACTTGAATACGAACCAGCCAAACCATCCGTATGAATTGTAAATACTACGCCCGATCTCCGTTCTAACTACACCGGGATGCACCGAGTTCACAAGTACCGTTGGCTGTCCATCCTCGACTGCCTGCTGAGCAAAATGATTGGCAGTAAGTATATTGGCCAGTTTCGATTGACCATACGCCTTGGTGGGACTGTACTTCTCCTTATCGTTGATTTTGTCCAGCGTAAGATGTACACCCTCGGAATGGCTAAACTGATGCGCATCACTACTGGTAAACACAATACGTGCGGGATCATCAACCGTGCCACTGCTCTTTATGGTGGGGAATAGACGCTGCGTCAATAGGGTGGGTCCAACATGATTAACACCAAATTGCGACTCGATACCGTCATCGGTCAGCGCGTAGGGAACGGCCATAATACCGGCGTTGTTGACCAGTATGTGGATACGCGGCTCATCGTTTAGCAATTGAGTGGCGGCCGCATCTATCTCCTTCAAATTGCTCAGATTGAGTTGTAGAAAACGTATATCCGGCGATGATTCAGCATTAGGTGCGATTCGCTCGAGTTCCTTCTTAATGCTTTCGATGGCAGTCAATCCTCGTTCCTTGTTACGACACGCGAGATAGACGCGGCACCCTTGTCTTGCTAGTTGTAGTGCCACATGATAGCCTATACCAACATTGCCGCCCGTAACAACAGCGACCTATGCGTAGTTATACGTCATATTAGTTTAGTTTGTTAATGAGGAAATATACAATAAATCGGATTGATTAACGCAAGCATCTACGTACTTTTCCACTTAAATCGGGTATTTGCTTGTTAGTGAACTTTTTGCCAGAGCAAAGCATGTTGAAGACTAGGTATGATTGAGATATACGAAATGTAGAATAGTAAGCGGTCCAGGTAAAAGTATCAAGATTATTGCATGACGACGTGCCAATCCAACGACTTTATATTAATGACAATAATAATTCATCTGTGCAGCATGGGAATACGCACGTCGTAAAACAGACGGAAATACGGTAGTATTGGTGAATCAGATGATCATATCTGCATTAAACAAGTATTCGGTGTTTATGAATAACAATTTTCCGAATTTGTTTCTCTTTAGATAACTAGCGAGATATTGCAATGTGTGCATATCATTCGTAAATGACGAGTCTCGCTTATTAATGGTACTACCACGTATGATGAACTATGCTATGTAGTCCATTGAAGTAATACTATCATAGTTGATAGCATCTGTATTCACTTGTGTACTTGATATATCACGTAGCATGCATAATTAATATCGAATTTGATACACAACTTTTTACTTGTTATTGATACTAGCCATGTTATCTCTATGATCACTCGTTCCATTAGAGAAGTATTCTAGTACATATATATATATATATTGGTATATAGGCTCAGATTCATTAAAAAAATGAAAATGTATTAAATGTACAATTTAGTGATCAAAAATACAAATTTGTACTTGCACACATGCTCATACCATAAACGATCAGATCAAATGAAGCAATGAAAATTCCATGCAATTAAAATCATAGCAGTAGTAAATATGTAGCTAATAATGATGATACGACTTACTCGCATGTTTATCCATTGATCTACGAGTGTCTTACTGGATATATCAGTGTTTGCAGTTGCTTAATGCATTAGCGGTCGGATATTCATGCATCATCTATACGTCAATCTATTCATGATAGCAAGAATGAGGATAACTACAATAGGAAAACACAAGTAGTATATAAATAGTGCACGATCATCACCTTGTGCCATAACTATACGGTAATGATTCGTCATAGATGTGCATCAATACTTGTGGATTGTCTGTTAATTCGATTATAGTTAAGGCTTGAGTTTGTAGCCAAGCAATAGTCCACGCAATCAAATACAAGTCTACCCTATATCGCTGTAAACGGTAGCTAATCGATCTTCTACCAATACAGTACTAATGGATGTGCAATGATATACGAGTGAATGTGAGTGAGTGAGTGAGTGAGAGAGAGAGAGAGAGAAAGCACTTGTCATAACTGTCTATATCCTCATTGAGGGCTATTTTGGTAATGACTTCATGTGGTGTATAAATTGGTGTAATCAACACGTGGCGTCACCACTTGCACTACATATCTACATATTGTATCGTTGACACGTGTATGCAAATTGGAATATTGCACATAACATGAGGCATTATTTGCACGGACAGAACAGTTTAAAAAGTGCCAACCCCCAACTGAAGACTATTTAAAATGTATTGATATTTGATTGATACGTACACTCCATTTCTCTTTCTATAAACACTTTTACTTGAACATATTCTTAACGATGTTATTGTCATATCCCATAGCTTTTGTCATACTACTAGTATCCAGTATTGACAATGTAAAGGCGCGTCCTCTTAGAGGCAATCTTGCCGATCCATGGAATACCGGTGGTTCAATGAACGGTATGCAGGGTATGCAGGGTATGGATGAAATGATGGATCCTAATGGCTTTGAGAGTGGGCCATTTGGATCTACGAACATGAACAACAACGCAGGCAAAATGCCACGAAAATCATTAGACATCACAAGTGTGACCAGTAATGTGATGGATGGTCTGCAAAGAGTAAAAGCAACCCACCAAGGTCTAAGCAGTGTAAACTTATTCGATACATCGAGACTCATGCCGAATAAAAATGGAGTAAACGGTGGAGCGCAAAATGGCCTATTCAACGACGGTATGTCAGATGGTGGATGGAGTCAAAACAACGGTATGAACAACGGATGGAGCGATCCAACTGGTATGAATAGCGGCTTTAACAGCGGCTTTAACAACGATTTCGGCGGCGGCGGTTTTAACAGTGGCTTTAACACCGGATTGAACAATGGTATTAACAGCGGATGGAACGACCCAATGAATATGAATAATGGATTGAACGATCCAACTGGTATGAATAATGGTCAAAATGGTGGCGCTAGATCGCCATTATTCACCGTTAAAGGTCTTAATGGCAATCTACTTTTCAACATGAACAATCTCAACACTCCTGCAAAGAGCATACCTGATAACAGCGCTAATGGCTTTGATCCGACATTCGGCAGCGGTGGTGGTTTCGGCAGCGGTAGTGGCTTCGGCGGCGGTGGCTTCGGCGGATTTGGCGGCAGTGGTGGCGGATTCGGTGGCCATTCCGGCTTTAACAACTTTTAATTCTAACGGTGGATTCTAGAACAGAGTAACCATTGAATGTTTTAGCATTAGCTCGATAAAGTAGCGACTTTTACACGTCATGCTTAACAATCATGTCTAGTGCAAATGACACGTATCACGCATTATCTATTCGTGTTGAACGAAGAA
This sequence comes from Syncephalis plumigaleata, assembly GCA_025201365.1. Classification (NCBI taxonomy): domain Eukaryota; kingdom Fungi; phylum Zoopagomycota; class Zoopagomycetes; order Zoopagales; family Piptocephalidaceae; genus Syncephalis; species Syncephalis plumigaleata. Next base: position 33,536 of record JAIXMF010000041.1, on the reverse strand, counting down.
ACGAGAACCACGTACTGCTCGAGTAGTTTACTCGATTTTGGACGCAGTATTCGGTATATAAATAAGACTACATTCGCTTTTGAAGCGATGTCATATGTTTATCAATTATTAGCATTATTAGCGCGCATTTCAAATAAAATATACATTTAGCTATCTTTATCCGTGTAGAATTGTTGTTACATACTAATTACCATGTAATGGTAATAGTTGCATTTGTAGAATACTATTTATTCAATGATCAATCAAGTACATTAAAGCAAGAACACAAGTCTTGATAGATCAAGACATTATAGTTACAATGAAGCACACGAATCAATCGGATATCAATACATTTTAAATAGTCTTCAGTTGGGGGTTGGCACTTTTTAAACTGTTCTGTCCGTGCAAATAATGCCTCATGTTATGTGCGATATTCCAATTGGCATACACGTGTCAGCGATACAATATGTAGATATGTAGTGCAAGTGGTGACGCCACGTGTTGATTACACCAATTTATACACCACATGAAGTCATTACCAAAATAGCCCTCAATGAGGATATAGACAGTTATGACAAGTGCTCTCTCTCTCTCCTTCACTTGTATATCTATATATCTATCAATCAATGATTTAGACTAAAACAAGGTTGAAATAAATGTAGTCAAAGTAGTGACATTAATATAAACAAATAAATAGAGCAATACTAATAAAGAATACCATTTATTCTGAAGATAATGAAGCATGTCATTCTAAGGTACAAGCAAGATGATAGTCAACCAAGTGTTATTGATGAATCGTAAATACAGGACTTTTCCTTCTGATTAACGCAGCTAGCCTTTTGTTTCTACTAATAAGTAATAGCAATGATAATATGTATTTAGATGTGAAAGCGATAACCATCACGGTTAAGTTGTTTCTTGTTGTCCTTGTCATCCTTTTCTTGAACGTTTACAAGTAATGACACTTTGATGAAATTGTATTGGAACACCGTTTCCATTGCGAAGACTGAGAATAATCTGAATAACATTCAGACATGCTGTCATATCCCGATTCCATACACGATACTCGAATCCTTTACCATTCATGTCATCTTTACAATTCTGATGTGTGCATCTAATAGTATAATGAATTAGTATATTGTTATAGATTGTACTCATCTTAAGAAGGCATGACAAGTGACAGTAGGATATCTCGTCAATTAGAAAGACTTGAACACCATGCTTCATTGTTATCCACACTTGCGTATGATTTATTTTTGTTTTTTTGTTAAAATAACACACTGTATTTCTCTACCCATATCGCCTTTCTTATTCCACTCCACTATGTCTACTACTACTACTACTACTACTACTACTACTACTACTACTGAAATATCGAGTAATTCCAACTCGTCTTGTAGATTACTAGTTTGTCTGAATAGTCTTCCATTTCATGACCAGCGTGCCTTCCGTAGTCTACTTGGTTATATCGAATTATTGCGTTTATCAGCATGTTGTCGCTTGTTAAGAAGCAGTATTCGAAATGACCTAATATTATGGCAAGCATTATACCATAGGGATTTCCTATCGGGAGCCCATTATACTAAAGAAATGGAATTCGTATTGTGGTGTATACGCACAGATGTCAATAATCCATGTACATCGGATAAACGAGCCGATCTACTAGAGAATGTGGACTGGTACAACACATATCGTCGACGAGTGAGCACCAAGAATAATTGGCGATATGGACGATGCAATACCACACATATCGATATGAAATCTGACAAGGATGGAGTATGGTATCGCAAAGATATTATTGATAATGGTACAATTATAACGCAATATGATCTCTCAGAGTGGGCATCAAGTCATAGGTATACTTTAAAATATTTGCCACATCCAAATCTTAGATCAAGCAACAGCATTGTGTATAGTAGTACATTCTCCACATCGCCAAATGCTCTTTCGCTGGATAGTGGTAATACAGCTCAGTACAATTATGTTACGAGTGATCACTTTATAGCTGTATTTCCTAAGGAGATCGAGAGCGATACCAATTATAATGTGAAAATACTATCCCGCAAACATGGTGGTGTTTTCACTACATTCGATGTTCCAGCACGATATAATGTAACGGCAGTCAATGGGAAATGGGTATTACTAGAACATACATTAGAAGAGTACTGGGATTATACGCCAATTTGTAAGAATAATACCTATATAATGATGCAATATAACTAGTATTAATCATTAATGAATTAGACGGTATAATGGTATTCGATATAGATAATAGTATCATGTGTCCAGGAAACATTGATGATACATGGGAGGCGTCACGTTTCTACAAAACAACCAATAATACAGCAATAGTATATACGGCAAGACTAGTTGAAGATGATGACACAGATCGTATTGAATGGGCACTATACGAGTTCTCAACCAATACTCCCGTTATACAATTGCGAAATGGTTGGTTTCATTCACCTGAAGGGGTAACGGCTATATCAATATGTTTTGCTGAAAATTCATACGATTCGCATATGCTAATTGGATTACCTAATCGTTTTAGGTGTGTAGCATCCATAATGCATAGTGTAGCATCCAATGGTCAAAGCCATACTCCACGTAATTGCTACACTATATCTAAGCAGCATATACCTATTCCATTATTAAAGGCTGGGTACAAGTATTCAACTGATAAATATAAACCAACAAAAGTATGGACAGATTTATCCTACAATGACGATCAAGTATTACAAATACCGGGTACAATTTTCATCAAATATATTATTGGAGATCTCTATATCTTTACTACGTATTGTGATTATAATCATATAGAAAGTCAATTGCTTGTAGATATCAATACAAAAGAAGTAATACGCAAATTGGAAGCACCACCTAAGATATGGAGATTGCCTAAATATGCAATGTTTGGTACGACTGGTAGTTCCTATGATAGCGATGTGTACACAATACAAGAGTATGGTGAACTATAACAAGTATCAATAAACCATACTATATTGTTATTGATTACATTAGAGCGAGCAACATGTTTCTATTAACTAATATTGAGGAATAAATATTATTTATTATCACTAATCGTAATATATGATATAGCGATCATTAACATCTCCTTCAATTGCTAAGGTCATAGCAACTACTCAATAATAATAAAAGTGCTAATGATGGTGTTAATAAACAACAAAACTCTGACTAGCGGCGTTAATCAAATGAAAAAGATGTATTCGACGTATATGTTGTCGTACGAATGAATACAATTGGAAACGAATGAATCTTGATTGATTCACACTTGATCCAGTTATAAAAATGACGTGCGTGATCTCGTTAACATCCACGTCGCCTTTATTCTCTTTCTATTGAATTTGTTTTGGTCAATTATTTTGTTTAACATTGGTTGCACTTTTTGATCTGCCGCTTTCCGTCAATTCTTTGTAAACATGGAAGAAACTATCTACGAGAACACGCTGATTACCCACGAAGGCAAGTATATTAATGCTGTTCAACTAGTAATCTACTGCTAATTGTATTCAATTCACCGACTACTCTAGGTATTCCTTATGTGTGGAAACAGTCGCTACCGGAAGTGACCGTGATCGTGGAGGTGCCAAAGGGTACACGCGCAAAACAACTAGATATTCGAATCCAGAAACGTCGACTCTACGTAAGCTTCAAGGGAGAGGCACCAATTATTGATGTAAGTGCACCATACCATATCATATCATTGTACCACGAGATGATACTAAATAGTGATTACTACTGCGATGTTAGGGTGAACTCTCCAAGGATATTAAAGTGGAAGAATCCACATGGACCATTGGTAGGTGTGGTGTAGTAAATCCAATGATTAATGGCTAACCACAGCATCATTATCTTGCATGTCATCTAGATGAACAAAAGGAAGTGGTCATTCAATTGGAAAAGATCAACAAAGCCGAATGGTGGAAGAATGTTATTGTCGGTCATCCAGAGATTAATACGCAAAAGATTCAGCCAGAGAACTCGCAACTAAGCGATTTAGATGGCGAGACACGCTCGGCCATTGAAAAGATGATGGTAAGCCTCGTTAACTCACAGGCTAGTGCTTCATCAACACTAACATCTACTCATCTGTATTGCTTAGTTTGATCAACGTCAAAAACAAATGGGTCTACCCACTAGTGAGGAATTGGAGAAACAAGAGCAACTAAAGAAATTGCAAAAAGCAGTAAGTGACTACTATTTCCTATACAACTATCGTATTAGCTTTATTAATGACAATAATGCTATTTCTATTAGCATCCGGAACTTGATGTAAGTAATCTGAACCATTGACGATATCATACAAGTATACACGTATACTAATGCTATTATATATTGCATAGTTCTCTAATGCCAACTTCCAGTTCAATTAATCAGTCCCATCCTGCCAAATACCAATAAATAATCATGTTAACCATTTCATACAGTCTATTCCATACATACATACATGTGTACATACTAAACTAATACTGAGTGTTTTATTATTTACGACTAGTCAATTCAAATGTATCTAATGCTACACCATCCGCATCATACGCATTCCACACTAGTTTATCACGACCAAGTGTTACCATCGCGTAATGATGTGTAATGGCTGTCTTCTTGTACATGTGCCAGTCAGTTACTTGTTCGTTGTCTAGACTGCCACCTCCTCCGCCAATAATCGTATACGTCGTGCTGCCATGTTGACCACGCTGATAGTTGTGCTGATGTCCCGATACCACCAAATCAACATGGTGCTTCTCGAATAGAACGCCATACTTCTCCTGTACGAATCGTCCCCATTCTCGCTCGCCACGCACCTCCCACGCCTCATGATCCCAGTATTCGATGTAGGGCGGTATGTGTATCACGACAATGGTAAAGGTGGCCATTTCTGCCTCCTTACTCGCTAATTCCTCGCGTAGAAACGTCTCCTGCTCCAATCTGTCCCGATTGGAATCGAGTACAATCCATCGGGCACCACCCAATGTAATGGCAAACCATGATCTACTCGGCTGATGGTAAATATGACCGCGATCCGTTCCCCATTCCCAATAATCTTGTATGTCGTCGTGATTGCCACGCGTATACAACAAGGGAACACGATTCAGTTTTGCTTCCGTGATAGGATTAAAGAAATCCGTCTCCCATTCATCGAGTCTAGCGCCGTGTTCCACGGCATCACCGCCATGTAACCAAATATCCGGTTGATGTCCCGCTATTTGACGTAGTATTTGTAGATATTTCGTTTTCTTGTATTGATTATCGGCCACCATACCGATCTTTAATTGTTTATGCGCCATCGACTGATCGCCGGATGAGCCAGTTGGTTGCACATCATGATAATGAATAAAACTATCCTCGGGTGTTGATACATCACTACGCGTTAGCTCAGCTGGTAGTACGGTGCTCATGGCCATCGATGCCATGTCACTGGTGGATACTTGTCCCCAACGCCATAGATATCCATATCTCGTAGTCAGCCAATCGGTTGAATGGTTGCGATTAGTCGAGATGACAGGTATATAAGCACGATATACATAATGATGATCATCATAGACAATAGGATCGATAATCGATGCCGTCCAATTGGATGGACCGGTAGATTTGCTAGTATTGCCATCATGCAACGACCAGCTCTCCTGTTCATGCCATAGGAACCATACTTGTTCTGGTAGACGACAACTAGCCTCACCGGTTATCGCTACGTGCGTGCTATTCCAATAGGCTAGCAGGGATGTTTTACGCCAACCACAACCGAGCCATCCATTATTCCATGCATGATAGGTGACATTGGATCTTATTTTGTGTACTCCTTGTATAATTACTTCGGCGGTCAGCCAGATAATAAGTAGACCGGCAAGTACGACGGCAAGTAGTAGTCGTTTGACTCGCGAGAATCGAGGCAATCCCCGAATCATTCGTGGACTATAACCTGTGTTCACCTTGATAGCCAGCATGGCAGAGGTGAGTACAAGCTGAATAGCGGGATCAGCTTATGGATGACCAAGTGTTGTTTACAATTGAATAAGATGATACTAAGCAAATGGATAAGAGTGTTGCCATAAATACAGACAAGCGTAGAATGAATGAAAATAGGGTTAGCTAAGGTGGAGTTTCAAATAATCATGACTACTTGTTGGAACAATAGGCGAACCTTGTATTTCATTTCATTCTACTGAATCACTAACTAGCACGATATATTTATTAATTGGATATATTATCAACTGACAGTAATAGCTGATTAATAACATCAGGAAACGATGCAAATACACCTGCTAATGGTGCAGTAGTCTTATTCTCATCATTGTCCTGATATTTACCCGTCTTGACTATGATACATGTAAATCATCTTAGCTCGTTTACTACTTGTATTGTACTCATCACTTACCTAAATAACGACGTAATCCTAGTTCTATAGCACCACCTATATGTTCATTAGTACATCTATTAATATTGAATAATAGTAATAACAATAGTAATAATTACCACCGAGATCTTGTTCTACATCATCACCTATAATGGCTACTTGTGGATAGGTTGATGTCATTGGTAATCCCCTAACATATATATGAATATATATAAAATATAAACAGTTACATCATTGATACTCAATATATATTAGACTATTGGCATTAGTGTCTTACATGTCACGAATGGCCATTTCAAAAAACGTTCGTTCTGGCTAATCACCACACATATAGAGTACATTCAGTGACAAGTAGCTTAGTAGAAATATCGTAATGTTACCTTGCCAATGACTGTTGCTTTAGTACCAGTGGCATATTCTAATGCAGCAACAAATGGACCTGGACCCAATGCTAAACCAGTTTCAGTGGCATAATAGCGTGCCTTATGAATGGCGAATAGTGGACATCCTCGTCGAATCAATTGAAATGCTTCATTTAACTAAGCACCATTATTATTAGTAATGACAGTTACTAGTCAGCTAACCGCATCATCATTGCTAGCTTACCCGTTCATAATGGAATTGACGAGGTGCCAGTCCAATCAGTACAGCATCCATTGGACGTTGATCATCAAACGGTATTACAGTGGCTGCTTCCTCTTCTAGCATGACTAATGGACTATTCAATGGTAGTTATTGTATATATATATATATATATAATTATCTAGCCAAGATATACTTGCTTTAATTGTTCAGTCCGCATTAAATTGACCGCAGCATTGAGTGAAGTAAATAGCTAGAATACGAGAAATGGAATTACACGCCAATATTCAAGTATGACTAGTTACACTTACCTCATGAGATGCCACACTAAAGCCTATACGTTGCAGACGCGTCATAAGACTATGCGCTGATTCTTTCGTAGTATTAGTACAGAAACGAAACTATTTATACAGTCAATTACTTTATTACTACTACTATTCCTATTCCTATTTATTATTACCGGTATATCTGCTTTTCTCAACTGTTCAATGGCTTCTACTGCACCACTAATGGCACTATCACCTATATGCAGTGTGCCACTAAGGTCAATAAGTACACCTTGTAACATGATGGCAACAATACGAGTAAGAATAAGAGACGTAATGGAATGGGATAATAAAAAGTAACTTGCTCGCTATTGTTTATTTATTCACTGCAATTTAAAAACCAAGTGGTTCAATGAAATTAGACGGGAATTGTCCGCGTCTCCTCGCGCCATTACCATTCTCGATTTCACCCTCCCACCAGCCATCGAGTTGTGTGGCTAGTACACGAATAATCTCACCCTCCTTGAACGACATCTCCTCTTCCATGGTGGCATCGTAATCGTAGATGGCTTTCACTATGTAAGACGTGTATATTAGCATAATAAACCATCGAATACAACTATTTTCTATTTAGAAGATACTTACCTAAGAAACCACCACTACCAGAAGTATTGGATGTTGGTGCTGTGGCAGATGAAGGGGAATCATTCATGGCTAATGGCGTATTAGAAATGTTGGTAGCTGGTTGTCCTGCAATTACACGATACAAATGTAATGATAAGTTATCATTGTGAATAGCATAGTTCAGCGTAGAATATCAACAATCTACTTACCAGATCCTGGATGTGTTTGTTGTACCTAGAAATAATACAATTCATTGCATATTAGTCAAGTATATTATATGAACTGTGATTTACTAACCGGACTAGATCCAGCTGTTGCTACAAGATTATTATTGCTATTGTTATTAGGTGGATATACTCCTTGTGGTGAATAGCCTGTGGTTGCAGCTATACCCGCAGGTCCATTAGGCACCATAGCTGATGGTGTTTGCTGTTGTTGTACTTGCTGTACTTGTTGTTGTTGTTGTTGAGGTATTGTTGCTGTTGTTGGTGAATAAACTGGATGTGCTGGTGTAGCATGTACATCTTGATGATAATTATGCTCTTCCGGTCGAGTCATCTGTCCGTGTTCCTGTCCATTATTCATTGTTGGCGTAGAATGCTGCGTTTGTGGTAGATGTGAATTGGATGAATATGTCGTATTTGAAATATCACCAAGTGGCATCTTTACAATACTATTAGTAGTGCCAGTCATGACACATTATTAATAATCAAGTAGAACTCACTAGATACAATAATGAATATTAGTTACAACTAGATGACAAGTGTACACTTACCCGTATTAATTCCCTTCAAGTCGATAAATGTTGCAATGTCACGATCAATATCGCAGTGTTCTAATGATTGACGGACACGCTCGAATGACTAGACGTATTTCACTGATTAGCATGTCTATTGATCTTAATCGTATATCATTAAATACCTCATCATCTGTAACACAAACACCTGCAAATATATTCGCGTAATTCCAGAATGTATTACGAATGAATTCTATTCTTTCTTCTTCCATAATTTGGAATTTCTATTATTTCAAATGATAAACTAATTAATATGTATGTATATAACTGCTCTATTCGCTATACTTACATCACATGCTTGACGCCAATCATTCTCGAATCGTTGTGTAATGGTTTGCAATTTCGTGCATGCTTCCTGATATTCGAGTTCTATCGTAATACATCTATTAGCAACTACGTATACGTGTTGTCTATTCTATCGACTATCACTTACCGGAATTACGTCCTGTATTATTTCCTTGACCGATCATATTCAACTTGCTCATCATCTATTTATTATACGATATTAGTAAATTACAATACATTATGACGTGTGTCCATATAGCTTACTCCACCAGTACGTGGGGGTGCCATTCCATTGGCTTTCATGTATTCTGCTTCATAGCGTTCCTTAGCCTATACATACATACATACATACATACATGCATACATGCATATATTCATTACCATGACTAGTATTGCTATTGTTTTTGTTATTGTTGTATCTACCTTTTGCATAGAGGCTGTATGCAATGCTTTACTACGCATGCTACGTTCAATGACGGAAGTATGCTATTACGATCATCGTTATTCAATGATCTCATGATTAAATGCACAATACAGGCACACTTACACTTTTACGTTGCTCCTTTTGAACGGCCAAGAATTCAATGGTAGCTTGTTCCAATTCACTGCGAATCAATGCGGCCAACTCCAAATGAGAACGACCGGCAAACTCGAGTTCATTTCGAACAGTATTCAACGCATCATGTACGGTTCTATTGATTAAATGGTGGTTAGCACATCGACTATTCATCATGTCTACACGTCTAGATGTCTTGCCCTGTTTCATCTTTGCCGAGCGATGCTTTCGAGAGTTTCAACAGCTTTTTACCATAATCTTCCTCAATACTAGCCCTATTTATACAAATTGTATTAATATTGTAATAGTCACTATCACTATTACTATTATTAACTACCTTTGAGCAAATAAATTCTGCATTTGCGATAGTGTTTGCTTGGCTTGACGTAATTTATTCATGAGAATCTCTACACCTTGGTCATCCTTATCCTATATCAGGTTATCTAATCAGCGACATACTATGCCACGCCTTAAATGCAGAGAGGAGAGGCACTCACGTGGAAGGCCATCGCAAATGAGGCCGATGATACAACCGACATTTTTGCTATGAGAACGGTATATATCTAGAAAAGAGAAAGAGAGAAAATGAGAATCATCACTATTAGCTGAACGATAACAAGGAATATGCCACGTTTATTAGATGACTTACAAGCGACTAGATGAGTGGAACAGAAATACAAAGTGGCCTATTTATCAAAGTAATAACAATAGGGAAAAGAAAAGGCACTACTGTTACTTGATAACTAAACGTATTGTAACTGTGGACTCAATGTCCAAAAGCGAGATAACAAATACTGTTGGGAGAGTAGAAAGTAGAGAGCGAGTAGAGAGAAGAAAAGAGAGTAGTAGTAGTAGTAGTGTAGCTTGAAGGTTAACAAAACGAGAACAGAATAAGCAGTAAGGACTGGCAAGACTTGAACTAAGCAGTACTCTGATAGTGGTGTGTCACCCATCCATCATCCATACTGAATTGTGAATGCACATTGGCATCGATAAAAGTAAGCATGCCATGTCCGTTATTCGTAATTTTCGTAATTCACATTGTCATAAAATGCACTGATTTACAATTAACTTGTCTCTCCGCTTAAATTGCTTAATTATTAGAATAGGAACGCGATGGTTTATTAATTAAATAGCGTCTAACTCTTTGTTTTAACATTATCAACTGGTTACACTAGTTTATTTATGCTTTGTTAATTATTGTGCAACACAATGAGCAAGCACTGATTGATTGAATATACTGGTCAATATTGCTAGACTTGAATGCATATGATCGATGCATAGTATTGTACTAGAGTAATAGAATGCTTGTTCTCTATGAACTAGTTCAAACCTTTTATTATTATATTTATACTGCAGTCAAACCACTTTATTTCGTCGTAGATACATGTACAGCACCACGCCTAACAGTGTCATACCAAAGATAATGCCAAAGAACCATGAAAGCCCTTCTATATCTCTGCCTGGTACTTCCACGTTCATACCCCATAAACCTATTAGATAGATAGATGTTAGATTTACATTGCATTCTATTATTTATATGGTATACATACCTGTAACCACATTCATCGGTACGAGTATAGTACCAAGCACAGTTAATTTGGTCATGACATCATTGGTCACATTGGATGTCTGTGTTAATTCTATACTGATTTGTGCGAGATAGTTGCTATGTGCTCGTGCGATAATCTTTTCATAATGAGCAACATTTTGTAACATAGTAATAAGATGATCTACAATAAACAATTAGTATCAACATCAACGTCTATATTATGATACTTACCTTGAATATCACCGAGATATAGGCCAATCTCACCGCCCACTCGATCATCGCATCGTTTGATGAGACCACGCATGACATCGGCTTTTGCCCCTAGTAATCGCATGGCTGTCATGACCTTTTTACGAGCATGTCCAATTCGACGTAGCATGTCGCTCTGTTCTGATTCCTTTAGAATAAGCACTAGTTCATCGATACTATCCACTTCCAATTGTAGATTGCCTATCAATGGTGCAAATGCATCGGTTATATCATCAATCAGCGCATAGTTGATCCAGTCAGGCGAGATGGTGACATAGTCGGTAAGTTGTCGAATACGACGTAGTACATTACGTGCATGTGGTGTTGGTCGATGATGGAATGAGATGATGCCTTCACGCATTACCACTGTGAATACCGACAATGGTTCTAGATACGTGTCACTATGTGGATCGGCATCAAATGAACGGAAACATATGAAATAGTAATTACGGAATAGTTCACACTTTTCACGCGTATCCTCTGTCATGATATCCTCGGCAGTCAATGGATGTATACGGAATATCTAATAATTACGCAGATACATTGTTACTATATAGTCATCATAGATTAACTGCTTTGTCGTAGCTACCTTGCTTAGTGTACGCATTTCAGTGTCGGTCGGTGATGTGACATCAATCCAGAATGGTCCTTCGCACAACAAGTTGGCAAATCGATCTGCCGCTTTCTGCGTATCTGATTCGGTACTTGGAATGTTATCCATTGGTTCTCCTTTATGCTCAGTATCGTGTTTTGCTGCTTGCTCGCCTAGTTCATCGTTGATCGGCGCGGTAGTTGATACGGAAATGGCCGATGCTTGTCGTACCGTACCTGCTCTAGGTATGCTTTCCCGCTTCTTGCTATTACCCGATTGAACAGCTACATCGAGACCGATCTCTTCAAACGATGGCGCGGTAATCGTTCCTATACTTGGTGTATAGAATAGGAATCGACCATGACTACCCTTAACTGAAGCGGATAGATGTGAAAACGCGCCACTTCCTCCACGACGTTTATTCGAGGTGTGCTCAGTATCACGCGGACTCACCGCACCATAATTATAGGGCAAGGTAGGTGATCTATTCGAGCGTAGTCGAGCCTGTCGATTCATTTGTGTTTCACGTCGTTCGAACATTTGACGTAACTCATTGAGTTCAACTGCTGGTCGTGGATCATGCATTTCTGGATAATACAAAGGATAATGTTGACTCAACTCATAGGCTAGATCGGTGGCAGTGGGATCACCTGTATATGCATGACCATGATAAGGAGGATGATGATGTTGTTGTTGCAAATGCGGATGATAGTATTGCTGAGGATGAGGATGAGGATGAGGATGAGGAGGATAATGCTGATGTACATCGGTGACATTAACCAACGGTGATGTTATATAAGGAGGATGAAACACGGATGCTTCTCTTGGCACAGGTGCAGCAATACGTGGACCGTCTCTAGCCGTGTCTTTATCATTGCTGTGCTCATGATCAATGTTGCTGGCGGGATTCTTTGCATTAGTCGTGTCAGTATTTGACGATCCATCATGCGCGTTGAATGTCGTTGCAGATGGCTGATTACCATTAGACAAGTTACTATGACAATGTGTGCACAAGGACGACTGAGCGGGAAAGGCCGATGATGATGATGAGGCTGCCGTTGGATTTACACGCGTATTTGATGCCTCATAGGGCGGTGTAGCCGGTCGAGAGCGATCAGGATATTGCAGATAAGGGGAGTGATTGATGGCTCGCGATGCAGGACGACTTAACCCGGCCAAGTATGGATTGTACGGCAGATAAGCGGAAGCAGGTGGACGTAACGGGCGAGATGTCGATGGATTGACACGACTGGTAGAGTAGTCATTTCGAGATGATATTCCAGAATATGGTCGAGTTGACTGAGCTGACACGTAAGCAGCACCGCCTCCTAATCGATGTACAGCTGAGGGTACGGGTGGTGGCACGTTAGATTGCATAGAGGGCTGTCCCACCATCGATGCCGGATTCGATGACAATGATGGCGATCTCATGGCGTGTGGTGCCGGTGCTGATATGGCACGCGAACGTCTAGATGCCGATAGGAGTGGTGTTGTATCATTGACGATAGCAGCATCGGAAGAAGATATTTGCGCCTCCTCTGGTGGATGCGCGTACACAGCATTGACTAGAGAGTGTTCGAGTGCAGAGCGTAGAAATGAAGTATCCAGAGACTGACGTAGACCACTTTGCTCTTCATTACGACTAGAATGAAGAACAGGAACTGGCAGGCCTATGGTTTCACTCGAGGTAAATGGCAAATCATCATTACTGGATAGAACATGAGAGGGTTCGTCGTTGGGGAATGAAGCTGCTAATACGTGAACACTTGGGATATCTTCAGTACTGATTGGTGATGTGTTTGCAGTGAGTGACGATATGGTTTGTGGCTCGGTGGTGGTAGAGTCGGCCAGCTCATTAGAAGGGTTAGGGTTGTCGAGTGAAGTAAACGGTTGATTGGGTAAGCTTGGATTGCCTTCAGACAGCGTATGACGATGAAAAGACATGGAGGATAGCAATAGACACAACTAGTAAGAAATATAAATGTATGTAGACAAATGTAAATAGTTGCGACGTAGTGTAGTGAGTGTAGTGTAATATATAGCGTAGTAGAATGGAGAGAATAGACAAGAAAAAGAGAAACAATTGGAATCATAAACAAAAAGAAGCCAAGCGACTAGGGTTTATGATCGAGCTGCCTACAGGCTTTTTCCATCCAATTTGCGCAGTTAGCCTTCTGATTTATGAATAAATGATAGTTATAATAACACTTACAATTACCCTGTATTTTGGGGTGTAGATAGCGATAACTATCACGGATGAATTGTTTTTTGTTGTTTGGTTCCCTCTTGGTCTTGCTCATCATTGCTTGAACGTTTAGAAGGAACGGTACTTCGTTGAAATTGTTCTGGAATACGGCCTTTAGCACGAAGACTGTGGATAATCTGAATAACATTCAGACATGCTGCCATATCCCGATTCCATACACGATACTCGAATTTTTTAATTGGCTTGTTGTCTTTATCCAGCTCGACCTTCTCGTCCTCCGTGTCCATCATACCCTCTTGAACCTTCTTGTCCTTGATATTCTTCATGGCCTCTTTACAAGTTCGATGTGTACATCTAATAAAATAATTAATTAATATATTGTAATAAATAGCAAAGTGTAATAAATTGTACTTACCTTAAGAGACCATGTCGAATAACTTTAGAACGTTTTTTCCGTTGATCGGGCCGAGGATTATCGACTGGCTTGTATGTCTCGAGGGAGGGATTCTTGCACTCGGGACAGCACTTGCTGGTCTTATGCTCATCAATTAGAAAGACTTTAAAATGTTGTTGTATAAGTCTTCTAAAGCCAACACCACGTATGGGCTCGTGGTGTTTGGCATGAGGAGCAGACCAGTTGCCCATCACAAATACCGCATCCTTACCGAACTTCTTAGTTAGCTCTTTGATCAGCATTTGATCACTCTTTTGTTTGTTGATGTATGCTGAGAGCTTTAGCTTCCTAAAAAGAGGCTGAGTGGTAGGACGGGTGGTGGGCTCGGTGGCGGGCTTAGCGGCAGAATCGGTGATGGGATCAGTGATGGGATCGGTGGCGGGAGGACGGGTGATAGGGGTGGTGGGTGTGTCTCGGTAGAAGCTAGTAAGGACCTCCGAGTGCTGTGATCTGCATCTCAGATAGTCCTTATATTTCTCCAGAGATACAGCGCTGCCCTTGATTTCCGAAAGAGCTGCCTCGGCATCCAGCACCGCCTGGTTCCCCTTCTTGCACTTCTGGATAATCCTGCGGTATTTCTTCATCCTCCGCATCTTGTCTTGACATTGTTTTGTGTACCGATATTTCCTTGGCTCATCTGGTGTCGATTTCTCGTGTACACAAAATAGTAAGTCTCTTCTTCCAGGGTCCACCGCCACGCATTTGCCTTTGATTTCCTCGTGCTCCTCATCATCTAACTCGGTGATATATCGGATGCGTTCCTCTGTTGATTCCTGTGTTGCTGATTCCTCTGCTGGCTCCTTTGCTGATTTCGCTCCCCCTTCCTTGGTGACCTTCTTGGTGACCTTCTTGGTGACCTTCTTGATGACCTTCTTGATAACCGTGACGCCAACGCCATCGGTGTCGATCGAGCCAAAAAATTCGAGCTTGCCACGCATTTGATCCTTGAATACTTTTCGATTGAGCTCCACGACCCGTTCCCAATGTTCCGTCTTCCAAGCCTTAAGCTCTTCCTCAGTCTTCTTCTTCTTCGCCTTCTTCTTCGCCTTCCCCTCTTCCTTCCCCGCTTCCTCGTCCTTTTTCCTCCTCTTAGCTTCTTCACTCCTACACTTGCAATTTAATATATTCTGACAAAGGATAGTGGTATCAATGTGAATATAGCAAGGCGAAAATGAACGGCGTAGCGGGAAACATTCAAAAGCCTTTAATTTGAGGTCTTCGAATAAAAGATCAAGCTTGTAGAATGCTTTGAAATGCATAGCTGGATTTGCTTTACAATCATAATAAATGCTATCCTTTTCAAACTCGTAGCCCTCAGGATAAGCACTCAAAACATCCCTAAACTTGTCGAATGCCTCAGTGAACGTGGGATCTTCTTTAACCAACTTTTCAAGCCCGCCTCGCTTCGCTATTGCGGCTTTAAAGTCTTTTACTGGAGTAGTGATAGCACTGATTTCCTCGCAAATCACAGCATCACTTACTCCCTTGGGCAATCCCTCCTTCATAGCCTTTATCCGCTCCTTGACATCGAAATGTTTGTTGATGGCGCGTCGAAGATGGTCGGCAAAGTGTAATTTGATGTTGTTGGTATAAGCAACATAAATTCTGGTTGCTTCATAGGTAGCGGACTGGTCAGCATAGGCTAACTTTGGCTTTTGATAATCAGTAGCGGTATGATAATCCTTCCAATGCTTGCTGATCAATTTACGAAATTTAACTGTTTCTTCTTTTTTGATCTGGCCTTTTCGCGTACGCTCGACTAAGGAAAGCCACACCTCTTTGAAAAAGTCCTCGCAAATGTATTCCTCAAACTTGAAGTCTGCATTCCCCTCAAATTCACTAAGAAATATGTACTTTGAGAACGAATACGCATGGAGGGTTGTAGTATGCACGGTGTTTACTAGATCGCTTAAAACACCGCGATACTTATCAGCCCAACCAAGACCAGATACAGAGGACTTTACAGACAGCACTCGTTCACCGCTGGCAGAAGATTTGGGTCTGCCTTTAGTTGACGAGACTTTAGTCCCTGGCGGTGACGCCATGTAAAAAAAAGGATGGATATCAATGTAATAGTAATACGGTAAAGCGAGAACAGTTATAATATGAAGGCTTAATTAATCTTTTATTGTAGTGTAGTATAGACGTCTCTTTATATACGTGGAGTGTTAGTAGTATTAACTGCATCGATCTATTGTGCAAGAGTGAATACGCTCATTCAGATACATACAGAATGAATGAATCTATTGTAACTTAGCTACAATGTCATTTACAGCACAATACAGTAAGATTCGTGTCATCTAGTGTCATTGTAACTTAGCTACAATGGCATAATGCCAATTATAATTTAGCAATCAATAAGCGTTAATAAGTACTAATGAACTTGTTAATATTTTATTAATTATAATTGAATAGATCCTTTATTAATAAATGAGCAGAGTTTTGTAACGGGTGTTAATAGATGAATTAGCACTTATTAATGCTTCCATTAGTAACCTTCCCTTAACTCCCTATTAACTGTTATTAATCTATTTACTAATTCATCTCTAAATATCTACTTCATTATTATTTCCTCCTCCTCTTCCTTTACTTCTTTAGCAATACTGTCTTCTTAGTGGCAACTACATTCCACTTGTCATTCAACAATACATCTCATTTTTGTGCCAACTTCATTCTCTTTATTTCTTTCTTGTTTAATTTTCTTTATTAGTCAATAAAAGCATTATTTCCTCCTTTACTTCTTTCAAATACTATCTTATTCGTGCTAACCTCATTTCTCTGCTATTTCCTTTGTCATTCAACAACACGCGCTTTCTTGATCTTGCCAACATTCCACTAGTCGTTAACTTCTTTCACCTATTGTTTTCTTCGTGTCAAACACATTCTAGCTGCTTCTATTGCTTCCTTTTTCCCTTTACCTCTATCAATGCTGTCTTCTTAGACTTGACTACATTCCACTTGACGTTGACTTCTTTCACATACTGTCTTCTTCGTGTCAACATTTCCCTGCCATTCCCTTTACTTCTTTACCGATGCTGTCTTCTTAGTGTCAACTACATTCCACTTGTCAGTAAACAACACACGTCTACTTCCTCTTCTCTATATGCTAGCTAGTTCTTTTACTTTCTCAGTAATACGCGTCTTCTTCGTGTCATTCACATTCCACTTACTTCCTCTTTTACTCTAGCATACACACTCCCAATAGCAGCTATTCTGTCATACTATCTCTATGCCGTTTATTTATCTCTTTGTTTTCCTCTTGCTCTATCCTATTTACATGCTCACTTGTCGTTATTATTACTATTCCAATAAGCCTTGTTTATTGTTCGTTCTAGTCCTTTGTTTTCTATCACTGTCCTGCTTATTTATCAATGCTTAAGCGTTCACTGTTCTCGTTGTAATATGCACCTTTTACTTTTACCACTCTTTTCCGTCATCTGTTTGTATGCCACCCTTACGTCATGCTTTTATTTGTATTTTTATTTGTTTACTGCCATCTACATACTCTATCTACCTACAAGCATATACTGCTTCTTCGAATAAACTGACATACGTGTTCATGCACCCTTCCTTGCTCATTCCTTGCTCCTTCGTGACAAGTCAGTCATTCTACTAACTACTGCTTGTTTATTACATTGTTTATCTTGTATTCTATTTGTTCACTCTTTGCTCTCTATGCCATTAACCGTAAGCATTATCATCATAACTTATCTATCATACTAGTTTATTACTACTTGTAAGTACATGACATGGCAATATCCAACTATACTAGTACACTTGTATCGTCTACCTTATAGAATTGATGATGATAATTATTGCTATCAATATAGGATCCATTACTGAATACTGAATTGTTATTATTATCATGCTATGTTAATCGGCATTTCTATGGTAATAATGGTGTTAACAATTGTGTGAATCTATTTATTAATAAACTGCAATAGTTAAAGGATAAATGCGCAAATTGGATGGAAAAACACTGTAGTTGATTCATGCTAGTGTTACAATTACGTGGAGTGATGTCATTTATCAGGCTACAAAGCAGCTGTAATACAGGACTTTTCCTTCTTCCAATTTGCGCAGTTAGCAAGGATATAACGAATACACTTCTATTTTACGCGGATATTTATTTGTGAAATAGTGTAATCAAATATGGAATGTGATTAGTGTTCAACTAAGCATTGTTGTTGTTGTTGCTTTTCTCGTAATTAATCAGTAATATGCCATGGTGCTTGTGTAGACTCCTCCAGTACCCTGCTCTCCTTCTCGCTAATAAGTCGTTCCCGTGCCATGACTCCACTTCGTGCTGCCACGCTTAATACGCCGGATATTAGTTCTACTGCGCGTATACTATCGTCATTGCCTGGAATAGGATAGGTGACCAAGCGTGGATCGCAATCCGTGTCGATGAGACCAATGGTGGGGATATTGGCTCGTTGTGCCTCGGCCAATGCAATGCGATTCTCCAAAGGATTCAACACCACCATAAGATCAGGTCGATAGATGGGCGACTTCTTACGACGGAATCGAGCTTGCTCCTGTCCCTGTGACTCACCCGATGTACGATCGCGTCTACTCGGTGCGATACCGGCAGCATCAGGTGATACGCCGGCCGTATAACTGCTGGCATCGTTGTAATCATCAATATTGGATGACATGGCGTCGACATCGGTCTCCAACGCTACTTGGTTCATTTGTCCTGATCCACTTTGCACCTGTGATCGATGTAGTAGCTTGTGTGCATTAGTAATGGTGCCGGCAACCCATCGTTGTGCCACGTAGTAGCCGCCGCATCGTCGAGCGGCCATCACGGGCAAGTGTTGCAGACCGGGACGTGTGCCGATAAATAGGATAAGTCCATCGTCCAGCGCCACTTGACGCAACACGCGACAAGCACGTCGCAAATGGGTTAGCGTCACTTCGAGATTGATGACATGAATACCGGCGCGTGTACCAAAGATATACGGTAGATTGAGGGGATGCCACAACTCCTGTGCATGTCCCAAGTGTAGTCCGCTAGCAAGCAGACGTGCCACAGTGAGTTGGTCGGGTGCTACCGCGTTTCGGCCCATAGATTCATTCAACATAAGAGATCGAGCATTACTCTCGCCTACAGCGCAGTAAGTACCATAGTCGCACTAATAGTGGCGGTAATCCTGGACCACTTACCAATATTAATTCGATAGTTGGGTCGAGTTAAGGAAGGACCGCTTGCTGATTTACTTAGCGGCGCAGACTGCGCGGTGGATATGGCACGTAGACCCACGCGCTATTACTTTAGGATCAGTATACGATCTATACGGACGAGCACACAGGCGTACCAATGTGTGCGTGTGCTTACTCACCCGGATCATTGTTCTCGTGGCGGCCAACATGGCAAAAACGCGTAATACTGTCAATATGAAAACGAATGCAAACGAGTAAAGAGTGAAAAAGGCCACTTTTATTTTTACTTTACTATTTCAAAATGACAGTGCCCATACAGTTACATCAGAATGCTCGCGAATTACTCGACCTATTTACTCGTGTTGAAACGGGAGTAACCGCGTATGATAAACGGAAAATAGTCAACTTGATGCGTAAGAGGCGGGTCGACTTATCATCAAGTCGTTCGCATAAGCGTTATTATAGACGAAATACGCGAGGACAACCACGTCAACGACGACCAGTGTTTATAGCGCGTAAGAAGTTATAACGTATATGTATACATAGCACTACTATATCGTTAGCTTACTTGTCATTAATAATTAGGGAAACAGGTGAACAAAGCTAGTCAGTCTCACGGCAAGACTAGAGCGGGCAATACGTCAAGTCGTTATGTGGCGACGAGCAAACGAGCGAACATCCTGCCAAACACTAGCGAGACCGAGCGTAAACCTGAATTGCACAAGCACGATGTAACCGCCGAGAAATTGAATAATCTCGCTAAGACAATTGAAGAACGACGCCAGCTTCAAAATAAGCTAGTGCACATGGATGCCTATAAGAGACGAATCAATGAAATGTAATGTGAAATCCACATAGATCTATGTATACTGAATTCTAATTATCAGCGTAAACTAATTGTAAACAATAGGCGTAATATGGTTCGTACTATTGACAGAATGGTATTTGCCGCGAAGAAGAACAACGACAAGGGTCATCCATCCTAGTAAGTATAAGAGACGTATATCATTTATGGATAACTAATGATTGCATTATGATGTGTATTTAATGAGTAGCTTAGTATCTGGACTAATTCGATCAATCCAGTCAACAAGCGTGCAATATGATGAATTACAACAAAATATCGCGACACTTGAACAAAAATCATCTGAATTAACAATGAAGATATCTAGTAGGTTGGCATTCGGTATATAATACAATTGTTTATTTACTCATGCCGGTAGAGCAACATCGTATTAATGAGAAACTATTTAAAAGTCTAAAGGAGAAGACTGGCGATACATCACTTTGTACCGATTCATTCAGGTAACTATCAATCGCTACTACTAGTAATAATGTATTTTTGACATTAACTCACGATGACACACTTGTAGGACATCTTCGCTCGATGAATCGAACAAAAGACTCGGTGAACTAGGCTGTCAGATTAATACGCTACGTCATTTGTACTTTGTAACGTATTACTAGTGATTATTAGCGAATAAGCAGTATTAACATACATCGTTGATTAGGGTCTTATCCTGGAAAGTCAAGTAGACTGGGTCGACAATGAAAAGCTACGCAATTTTATGTTAGCATTTGGCAATTAAATACGAGTATACATGATGAACAATAAAGAAGCAACTAGTGTAAATAAGAGCAGCATGGTATTCAAGTGTAAACAATGTGCACGACTAGTTTATTAGTCTTGACCAACACCCTCGGTGATGGAGAGAACTGCTTCGGGTGGACGACCGATAACTGCTCGTCCGCGTACCCAATCCACGGCAACGGGTCGCTGCATCCAGGCAGGATGTTCATGAAGCACTTGCACCAGTTGTTCGGCAGTAGGCGTTGTACCTACCGTGCTAGCAATCTCTGGTTCATCCCGTAGCAATTGTCGCAAATTACTACTATCATTGCTGCCAGTAACTAAGTAAGATGTTAGCGAACGCAGTTGACTCTTAGTCAAGGGTGACTCGAGGTAGTTAACGACATCAAGGTCAAAAGGTGGGTTCGCTTTAGGCGCTCGCTCTTGCAGTAACGCCAATGCAGCGCGCGACTTTGAACACGCTGGATTGTGCAGCAATGTTAGCGTATGAAAGCGAGGCAATGTAGGAATAGACATTTGGTATGTGTGTTAAGGAAAAGCGAAAGACGTATAGGTGACTACGTCATTAACTTGTTTACAACTTTTGTATAGAATGCAGTGATGACTAATAAAAAAATTACAAAAAAATTTCCTTTTTTTTTTTTTTTTTATTATTATAATCCTGGGCCGTAGCCTAATTTTATTTAATAAAGAAGACATGGCACAAGATCACGTAAATATACAATACAATAGTTGTAGTGGAAGTTAGGTAGGTGCTGGACATACGTGGCTGTTAGGATAATGGGATCGTGTGGAACTTCAACGTTCCTGTATTCGGCAGCCCGCCAGGTTCAAAGGTGAACCATTGGCATTGAATTTTTGTCCAGGTTTTTTGGAATGTACTGACGGATTTGTGTCGTATAGCGTGACGTAAATCCGCTTCTATTTTCGATTTTATGGCTGATTGCCATCTAGCAAGGATCGTAATACTAGGTGACGTGACTTGGCGTAACGCGTGCTCCACTTTTGCTCGATGGACTTGCCATACTGCTAGTGCGTGAAAGAGGCTGACGTTTGGCACATGTGATTGCCATTTTTGTAGGCCGTTCGTAATATCGTGTATGTTAAGCGATGTGTCTGTCGGGTGATTCGGCGCGATCGCTTTAAGGAAGAATGTTGCTAGTTGCCAGAATTCTGTTATGCGAGGGCATTCTAGAATAAAATGACGTTTCGTTTCTACGTGTTCTTGACAAACTGTACACATGTTAGAGTGACCTGGAATGATGTGCATCATTCTATCCCCCGTGAGGATCGCTGCGTGTTGAAACTTCCACATGTACGAGCTGTGCTTTGGCTCGATTGCTTTGTCGAACGTCTGGGACCATTCCATCATCGATGGGGAATCGTTCTGTATTTCTTCTTGGGTGTACCATCTTTCGGTTCTTGGTGGCGTGGTTTCCTGGTCACATTGAAACAGGCGGCCGATTTTCGGTTTATAGAGGTCCAATTTGGTGTCTGCCATCTTCAGGAATCTGAAGGGTAGGAAGTCTGGAATGATTGTAAGGAAATCTGGCCGTACCCAATTCAGTCTAGTGTCTGTGATTGAAGCGTATTCCTCCCACGTCCAGCTATCGTCGTCCGGTGTATTGTGGCCTTTCAAGTGTTTCCATGTCTCTAACGTGTAGTCGAAGAATCTTTTGGATGGACCTGCTCTAAGTTGAATTTTGGGCTTTCGACTTGTACATATGATTGAGTGATGCTTATTTGCCTCCTTCAGTTTCTCCTTTAGTAACTCTTGAGCTGTAGGTGCCCATTTCGGTTGATTCTCCGGCTCATCTAGCATTTGTGCGATCCAGACCGCAAAAATAGCTGTTGCCTGTTTACGTAGCGGTATCAAACCAACGCCTCCTGCCAGCTTTGGCTTCGTGATGATATCTTCCGCCACGAGGTTGAGTTTGTGTTTCCATATAAATCTCTTTACACGTTGCTTTACTTTCGTTATAAAACCTTTAGAGAAGGGGATGATGTGGGCGGCGAACCATAATTTTGCTAGTAGACATGAATTTGTCAGGAGGACTCGACCTAGTAGCGATAAGCCGCGATCCTGCCATCTATCCGCGGTGACCTCTATACTGTTGAGCAACTTGGCTTCGGTTGCTTCAATTGCTATCCCTTTCCTTGTGAAGAGGATTCCGAGATATCTAGTTGATTCCCTTTCCGGTATAGGAGGATACGGTAAGACGAAATCTGGTGTGCCTAGTGGTATTAAAACTGTTTTGTCCTCGTTTAGTCGTGCCGCTGATGCTTGTTCATGTAAATGAATGGCGTGACAGAACGTTCTGACATCCTGGTGAGAGCTAATTGCCACTGCTATGTCGTCCGCAAAAGCAAGGCATTTTAAAGGGTGTACCGGTAGGTTGATTCCGATGAGTCGTTGGCGTAATGTACATAAAAAAGGTTCGAGGACAAAATTGTATATTATAGGAGAGAGAGGGTCACCTTGACGCAGCCCTTTATGTATCGGTATCCATGAAGACAGTAGTGGGCCCATACGAGCCGCTCCATATGCTTCTGCATTCATCATTTGAATTATCTTGCGTATTCTCGGTCCTATGTTGAATGCGGCTAAGCATCTGTCTAGGTACGATCGATCTACCCTGTCGTAAGCTTTCTGCTGGTCTAATAGTAGCAGTGCTCCGGAGGCTTCTTCCGGTTTAATAATACCGTATTGAATAGCAAAGTGTAGTGTGTGAAGGTTATCGAAGATGGACCGATTTTTAATAAAACCTTTTTGCGAGTCGCCTATGCAGTGGTTAGCCGCTTTGTGCATGCGCTGTGTGATGATTCTCGTCAGGATCTTGATGTCGCAATCGGACAGAGCTATCGGGCGCCAGTTCGCTAATGATAGGAGATCACCTTGCTTTGGCAGCAGCAGAATGTGTATTCTTTTAAACGATAACGGGAATTGCCCGTGCCTTATAAATTCGTTGTATAGCTTTGTTATAATAGGTGTCAATGTTGAGCTGAAACGTTTATAGAATTCATACGGTATGCCATCAGGTCCTGGGGCTTTGTTCCTGGGCGACTTCCGAATCGCTTCTGCTACTTCTTCTTCCGTGATTTCTGAATCTATCTCGTCTCGCATATCGTCGTTCAGCGTTTTTTCGATATTAGCTAGAAGCTCGTTTTGTGCTATCGAATTTGTATGCTCTGGCCCGAAGAGGTCTGTATAAAAATCCTGTACCACTTCGAAGATTTGCTCTGGTGTATCCACTCGTTGACCGTTGCTAGCGCGTAGTTCTCGTAACCAATCGAATTGCTTACGTCCTTTTAGGCACTTGAAGAAGTATTTCGTCGATCGCTCTCCTTCCTCTGTCCATCGAACGCGCGAATGTATACGTCTTGCTTCCGCTCGTCTGTGTGCGTTATTGGTGAGATCATTTTCTATCGTCGTAACCTGTTGTAGCCAATGATGAGTAGCCGCGCTGTCTCGTCTCCAGTCGGGAGGGTTGTTGTACAACTCCTGCAGCTTCTTACTCTTATCTTGCATGTGTTTGTTGATCTTGCGTTTGTTTTTGCCGGCGAAAGCGATGGAGTAGCCGCGTAGCGTGTTCTTGAAGAGATCCCATGCGTAAACGGAGCTAGTGAGTGTCGATTTCGGGTTGCATTCAGGGTGGTCAACTCTGGTTTTGAGGGCGAGGATTGTGCGCTCCATATTTGCTATGTATTCATCTATTTCCAATAAACTTGTATTGAATCGCCACACCGGTCGCCCTGGTAGCTTTGGCTTATTTGGACAGATGGTAGTACATAGTGGCCAGTGATCTGATCTTGGTGCCGTCAATACTCTAGGTAGACTGCACCTTCTCGCTACCGTCGATGTAGCTAGTATGTGGTCTATACGAGATCGACTGTCACCTGATGGGCTGCGCCTGGTATAGAGTTTGATGTCGGGATGATAGTATCGTACAGTGTCTATCAAACGGAATTGCGTTATCACGTTTGAATAGTGAGCCCATTCGTCTCTTGGTTGTCGTGGCGGTGGTGCTCTATCTAAGTGAGGATTCGGTGTGGCGTTGAGGTCGCCTAATACCATCATGTGAGGATGTGGGGTGATGACATGGCGTAGTGCTGTGCAGAAATCTGGCTGTTGAGGTGGATCAGCTGGCGCGTAGACGCAATATATAACCAGGACCGGCCATGGTATATTTGGTCCAACTATTTCCGCTCTTAACACTCTGCCGTCTAGGTATGGTGTAGGTGTGGAATTAAAAGATAACGAGGAGTGTGGGTTTAAAAGAATGCCTGTATAAGGAGTCCATGCTGCTGGTCCGCCCCATTGAGTAGTCCACCAGTGGTGATCATTAGAACACGCGTTTGTTTCCTGTAAGGCGATAATGTCTATGTTTTCGTTTTTAATGTGTGTGAAAGTGATTGATCTATTATTGGAGTCACGTATACGGTTGACGTTCCATGTTGCGATATGTATATTACGTGTCGTCATTATTGATTGAGTGAATGATTGCTGTCCATTGTTGGTGGACTGGTGGTGGACGTGGTGGTAGCTGTGTTCATAGATGATTCATTGTGTTGTGTTTGGGTATGTTGCGTTGCACTGGACGGGAATTCCAGGATAGAGCTTGGGTTATCCTCGTTTGCCGTAGGGCTGACCTCGTTCTCAAAGCTGTCGACCATCTCTACTATGTGTTCTGTCTGCTTTGCGGGTGTGCCTTGTTCGGCTGAGTGAATCTCCGGAGCTAGGAGTGGGGTTGACGGGACTGTGGATGGGCTCACGACGTTCATCAAAGGAGCAACTTCCTTAATAAGTGTGGGTTGTGGGCCGGTGTTATTGGATTTGGTGTGTTTCTTCGTGATTTTTGATTGCGTTGTATATGGATGTGAGTTGCTTTGGGGAGGTGCTGGTGTCGTTTTCCGGACAGCTTTCCTCTTCCGTAGCGGGCGGCCTTGCAACTTAGCGTCCAGACTCTCTCGCAACTCGCCGATCGTCCTCCGCTTGGCCTCCTTCTTCGGTGCTGTGCAACGCGGTAGCCCACGTTTACATTAATCCCAATTCGCGTTCCCATTTAACTATCTGTACTACACAAAATCTTAATAAAAAGAGAGCTCCTCGCCACATTATGTGGGAGGGACACCTACGTTTTCACTTCAAAAACCCTAGCGGCAGTTATCTTTATTCAGTGTGTGCTTATACTTGTTTCAGTGGTAGCAACGGAGGATACGCAACTTCAGTCTGCGTTAAATGAGCACCAGATATCAATCAGCAAGGGAACGCAGAGCCAATCAGTCACAGCAGTACCAGCGGCAGGATTCAACAGAGAATCAATCGTCAGATAATACAGTTGTCGAGCAACAATCACCACCATCGTCAGACACAGAAGTTTACTACGACACAGAGGCAGAACTTACAGTTACATACGACTCGGAAGAAGAAAATACGGCTACGACACCCCCATTAACAGGCACTAGCACGTACCGCGTCCCAAGTACACCATCATCAGAAGGATCAATCAACATCGACTTCCTCCCGGAGACTCACCGGGAATCAGACCTATCGCCTGCCCTAGATCAACGGCTATTAACAGCGTCATCACACACATCATCACCAGTACCGCGCTCGTCGTCATCGCAATCGAACAACACCGAAATAGTAGACACGAACATGGGAGACCCAGTAGATATTCGTGACCTCATCCGCAACCTTATGCAGGAAGCACTACAGGATATGCGTGCAACCATCGCCCACGACATGCAAACGGAGTTACAACCTATACAACAACAGTTAAACGACGTCACAAACCCTAATGCGGCGACACACGCAACAACCGTCGATCCCGCAACACCACAACCAATCAATCACGACGCGTTAGTCGCCGCTATCACGGCAGCAGTCAATGCTAGTAATCACGGACGTTTAGCCGGTGGCCACCGCGACTTGTGGTTATCGCCGAAGGCACCGGAATATCAAGGCCGCGACAGTGAGGTACCCTTCAATATATGGTGCAGGATGATATCGGACGAGGTCAGAATGTACGCCGATTGGACAGAGGAGCAGAAAGTGTGGGCAATCACTCGACAATTGAAGGGTGAAGCCGCCACGTGGTATCAGTTCTATGCAGAACAGGCAGATGCCGGTCGCCCAGGTTACACGCCAATCACCACTTGGGAACAGCTGCAAGCGGCGTTACGTAACCACTTCCATCCCAGGGAGCAAACACACGTGCTGCTAACTCGATTCGACAATCTCAGACAGGATCGGCGGCCACTATCCGCGTACCTCACGGAATTCCAACAGCTGGTGATGCAACTTCCGGAACTACCCGAGGAACTCAAGATACACCGTTTCCGCAGCGGACTATCCATATCCCGCTGGCAAACAGAGTTCAACATCCGCAATCCGACCACATTGAACGAAGCCATCGAATTCGCTATGTACCTGGATTCAACACGATCCAACAACAATAGCAACAACAACAACCGCTATAGCCGACTCACCTACCAACCGCAACGCTCCGCCCAACCACTACAATACCGCGGACCGCAGCCGATGGAACTCGACGAGATGGCGTTTCAACCGGGGCCAAACGACTGTTTTAACTGTGGCCAGCCTGGTCACCGGCGTTTCGAGTGCACCAATCAGTCGAGGTGCTACAACTGTGGTCGTCACGGTCATACGACACGCAATTGTACGCAGAATCGACCCCACGCGCACCGAGCACCCCCAGCCAACCGTCCCGCCGCCACAATGACACCTCGTCAAGCCCCCATCGCACGGGCCGGCCAACGCGCAGCTCAGCCAGCCCATCGTCGCCCGCGGCTAAATAATGTTGAGTTCGGCGAAGGTGCGGTACCAACCGCCGACATCCACGAATACGAAGCAGATGCGGAGGATTTTGCCGCCGACCAGTAAACACCGGCAGCTTACTGGTCCAAGCCCCCACCTTGCCGGACCCCCCTCTCCTCGCGATCTCTGCACTGCTGAATTGTAACACACATTCCGACCCCTCTACCCACACACATCCCCTCCTCACCCTGCCATGTACTATCAATGGCGTTCCGGCACGCGCGCTCGTAG
This sequence comes from Syncephalis plumigaleata, assembly GCA_025201365.1. Taxonomy (NCBI): domain Eukaryota; kingdom Fungi; phylum Zoopagomycota; class Zoopagomycetes; order Zoopagales; family Piptocephalidaceae; genus Syncephalis; species Syncephalis plumigaleata. The sequence goes on along the minus strand of JAIXMF010000041.1, from coordinate 5,193 downwards.
ACTGCGGTGCCACAAACAACTTCATAGATACACAGCTAGCCCGCCAATTCCCCTCTCAATTCATGCCTTACAATTCCAACGGTCCTAAAGTTCGGTTAGGAGACGGCTCGGTCCGTCCGGTTACTGGGTTTGCAAAGAATGTCACAGTTAATATTAAAGATATTATTTTAAACCTTGATTTTGAAATTATGTCACTGGGACGATACGATGCAATACTAGGTATGCCGTGGCTGGCCAAACACGACCCAGATATCGACTGGAAGAATCGTGTGTTACGATGCCTCCGTCGTGGAATATCGGTAGTAGAAACTATACCGTCAGTGTTAGATGTTAAACTGTTGTCACCAAACGCGACGTTACCCACACGAGGTTCGAATCAAGCAGCTGGATACGACCTCCACGCCGCCGAGGAAGTAACTATCCTACCCGGCCAATCGAAACTCGTATCCACAGGATTAGCAATGAAGCCACCCGAAGGGACATACATACGAATTGCTCCACGCTCTGGCATGGCGGTTAAGCACTCGGTCGACGTGCTAGCAGGCGTAGTTGATGCAGACTACCGTGGCGAAGTTAAAGGTGTTTTAATGAATCACGGCAGCGACGAGGTACACATCCAGAGAGGCGAACGTTTCGCACAAATCATTTGTGAGGAGCACAAGTCTCCAACAGTACGTCAGGTAACGGAACTTGACGATACGCAACGCGGCCAAGCCGGATTTGGATCCACCGGCGTTAGGAAGGCACTCGACCAACCAACTGCGACGGCAAAAGGAATCGAAAGTGAGACACCCGTGGAACTGCGAACGATCGACGGCGAACCGTTGGACCTAGTGGAAGACACTCCAATGTTACTGTTTATAACGGAGTCTACCCCGACGACACCGCGTAAAGCTAAGATGGCCGATGACGTAACGGGCGACATTATAGAAGAATACGCGGACGTGTTTCCAGACGATCTCCCAGCGGGACTACCACCTCATCGTACCGTTGATTTCGCCATCGACATCATACCAGGATCAACACCACCATCGAAGCCACCTTATCGACTATCGCAGGACGAACTGGAGGAATTGAAGAAGCAGTTAGACGACCTACTGAGCAAAGGCTTCATCCAACCGAGCGTCTCACCTTACGGCGCGCCAGTGCTATTTGTGAAGAAGAAAGACGGTACTTCACGCATGTGTATCGACTACCGTATGTTGAACGACATAACGATCAAGAACAAATATGCGTTGCCGTACATCGACGATCTGTTCCGACAACTACATGGCGCCAGGATATTCAGCAAGATCGACTTACGCTCCGGTTATCACCAAGTTAGGATCAAGGACGAACACGCGGAACGTACGGCTTTCCGTACCCGTTACGGCCACTACGAATTCCGCGTCCTACCGTTCGGCCTTACTAACGCGCCGGCAACGTTCATGCGCCTAATGAATGACATACTGCGGCCGTTGCTCGATAAATGTTGCGTTGTATTCTTGGACGACATACTCATCTATAGTAAATCCGAGGAGGAACACCGTCAACACGTGCGACAGGTGTTGCAACTGCTGCGCGACAACCAATTATACGCCAAGCACAGCAAATGTACATTTGGCGCGCAACAGGTAGAATTCCTCGGGCATATGGTCAGCGGCGAAGGTATTCACATGTGTCACGACAAGCTAGCCGCCATTCGCAACTGGCCACCACTCAGCAACGTACACGACGTTCGCAGTTTCCTAGGCCTGACCGGTTACTACCGACACTTCATACGGAACTATTCCAAGATTGCACAACCTCTCACCAACCTCACGAAAACCAATGTGCCATTCAACATGGAAGGAGGACCGACCGCAGCATTCGAAGAACTGAAACGGAGGATGATGGAAGCGCCAGTATTGATGATACCCGACCCAAAGAAACACTTCATGGTTACGACGGACGCGTCAGACTTCGCGATAGGTGCCGTATTAGAACAGTCGGACGGAAAGAAGGCACGACCATGCGCGTACCTATCGCGCACGCTTACAACCGCAGAACGTAAGTGGCCAGTGTACGATAAGGAATTGTACGCCATTATGGAGGCGATCCGTGTCTGGGACGTCTGGCTAAAATGTGTGAAGTTCGACGTATACACGGACCACCAACCACTACGCTACCTTCGCAAGCAGACAAGTCTACCGAAACGACAGTCGGGTTATTTAGACCTGTTAGCAGACTACGATTTTGACGTCCACTACAAACCCGGACGTAAGAACGTAGTAGCCGACGCATTGTCACGACAAGCGCCTCACAGGATGGAGCTAGCTAATGTGTCATCAGTGGTACCGGAAGGAGCATTGGTAGAGCGTATTCGAAAAGGCTATACATCGGATACGTTTTTCAGTACGCTAGCGGGAGTATTGAACGGAGAGGAAACAACAACAACAACCAGAGACCGCAAGTGGAAACGGCAGTTCAGACGAGTAGACGAAGATGGATTAATATACGAAATGCGGTCAGCCAATCCACGATTATGTATACCGAAAGTCGGCGACCTACGCGTGCAATTGATCCGCGAACATCACGACGCGCCGACAGCGGGGCACTATGGAGTAGAGCGCACAGTAGCACGATTGAAACGACTGTACTGGTGGCCCACACTCCGCGCGGATGTACAACGGTACGTGTTATCATGTGATAAGTGCCAACGGAACAAGTCACGTAATCGACACCCAGCAGGCCTACTAAAACCGTTGACAGTACCGGAACAGCGTTGGCAGGAAGTATCGATGGACCTAATCGTTAAATTACCAGCAACAAAGCGGAATGTAGACGCCATATTTGTTGTAGTCGACCGACTGACAAAACGAGCCCACTTCATGGCTACCAAGACTAGTGCGTCAGCCCGCGACTTAGCTCGATTATTCATCGACAACGTGTTCAAGCTACACGGCATGCCAACGCGTATTGTATCGGATCGCGACACGCGCTTCATGTCACAATTCTGGAAGTCAATGTTCGACATATTGGGCACGCAATTACGGCCATCATCTGCATATCACCCACAAACGGATGGCCAAACGGAACGCACGAACCGCACGTTGGAAACGATGATACGACACTACGTCAACTTCGCACAGGATGATTGGGATGAATGGCTAACCGCATTAGAATTCGCATACAACGACGCGGAACAAGAATCGATTCGCATGTCGCCGTTCTACTGCGACACGGGACGCCACCCACGACGACCGGATGCGCTATCGCGCTCTTTCGACATACGAGGTGCAACAAACGTGGCGGAAACGGAGAATTTCGTAGGCAGAATGCGCGAAATCATCCTAGAAGCGCAAGCTGCAATGGCGGACGCCCAGGCCAAGCAAAAGTATTACGCCGACCAACATAGACGTGCCGAAGAATTCGAGAAAGACGATCGGGTATGGCTATCAGCAGAGAATATCAATACAGAAGCAAGTAAAGAACGACCAACACGCAAGTTCAACGCACTTTATTATGGACCGTTCAGAATCACAAAGAAGATCTCGACAGTATCGTACGAACTGGAACTGCCCGGAAACTGGCGCATTCATAACGTGTTCCACATATCCTTATTGAAGAAGTACGTACCGGAACCGGAAGACATGCAAGGACGAGCGCCAAGTCGACCAGAACCGGAAATTGTCGATAACGAGGAGGAATACGAAGTAGAAGCAATATTAGAAACACGTGGCACAGGACGAAAACAGCAATTTCTAGTCAAATGGAAAGGGTGGAGTTACGACGACGCCACCTGGCAAACGCGAGAAGACTTACGTAATGCGCCCGAAATCCTACGACAATTCGAACAAAGAAGAACAAGACGTAGCAGAAGAGTCGAGGTCGACTCTTTCAATAGGAGGGAAGGTGCAACGCGGTAGCCCACGTTTACATTAATCCCAATTCGCGTTCCCATTTAACTATCTGTACTACACAAAATCTTAATAAAAAGAGAGCTCCTCGCCACATTATGTGGGAGGGACACCTACGTTTTCACTTCAAAAACCCTAGCGGCAGTTATCTTTATTCAGTGTGTGCTTATACTTGTTTCATGCTGTCCTCCTGTCGACGTCCTTCATCTCGTCATCTTCGTCTTCCTCCTCTGTTAGATATTGATCCTCTGCTAGATCTTCATCCATATCACTCAGTACTTCGAATGAATTCGTAGACGGCTGAATTGTCTGCTCCTTTGGCGACGGAGGAGGAGGAGAATTTGGCCGATGTCCAACTTGAGTGAAGTGTTCCTCATCTTGTGGGCTATCTTCCTCAAGCGGTTGGATGGATGTGCTGGTCGAGGGTTGTTCGAGTAATGTAGCAGGCTGTGCGTCGTCTTCACCATTAGCAACTGATGGTGGCGCACTGTCCTCGTGTTGTTCCGCCTGTTGGTCGGTTGGGCGGTTATTATTTTGACGGAAACGTTTACGTATGTTCGTGCAATCATCCGTTTGGTGATCCGGTTGTTTGCAGATTCGACACGCTGTACGTTTTTGTTTCCAATAGACGTTAGCTTGAGTGTTTATAACTTGTATTCTGCTGGGGAATACCTCTGGTAACGTGGATGTAGATGTAGGCAATATTATTATATCCGCTCTACGTACGAATATTCTACCTTTACCAATAGTGTGAATAGCCGTATCTAACACGGTTCCATATTGAGAGAAGGTCTCAATCAGAGCTTTGGTAAGAGTGACTGCGTCAGTAGCTGGTAAATCTGTGGCAGTGGCTGACAGTACCTGGTCATCCGCTGCATATAATCTTTGTAATGGAATTTGTTGGTTCTTGTATGTAATACCGGTGTTTAGAAAACCCAATAATAACTCTTCCGATTTCATGGAGAAAGTTACAGTCAGTTGACGTTTGGAGGGGTCTCCGTACTCCGCTGCATCACCTACCGTATCTGCTACGTGATCTAATGCTTCATTCCATTCATTTTGAAAAGCGTTTAAGTCGCAATGTAGGGTATAGGTGTATGCGTAGTTGGCTACATGAGGAGGAGAAAAGTATTGTAAGGGCGCGCCTATTTCCGCCTCTCGCAGATGAAACGTGCTCCATTTTCCATATACTGAACGATTTTTTTGATTTCTTTTTTGAGCTGTTGGGGAGGCAGATCCGGTTGCCGGCAGCGTCTCTATATGATCGAGGCTGAGCATATATGGACTCATTGCTGTTTTGCGGAACTGCAATCAT
>JAIXMF010000040.1:0-61542 GCA_025201365.1 Syncephalis plumigaleata | reverse complement strand
TGGCACGAGCACCGGGTGTCTATAAACACCTACTGGCTTGCCTATATTCATTGATCGATTAGTAATAGGCAATGATACTAGATGGTAATCTACTTACTACTGGTTGTCTTACTAGCACCAATATCATGCCTTTTGGTGGAGGCGATAGTGTTTTACGCACTGGATATAATGATGCAGGTGCAGGTCGCCAGGCAATCTGATACAACTCGGCGATATCCTCCTTCTGCACTAGTACACCGCGATAATGCCAAATCTTGTAGCCATTGTCGACCGTAGTCTCGGCGAGAGAATAGCCGTCATCAAGTGACGACCATCAGGACACATCGCATACGGAAGCACCATTGGCATCAATGGTGGTAGTTTCGTCAATCGTTTCCTATCCCAAATATCAACGGTACCGGCAAATTACCGAATCAGCTAGACAGATGAATCTACCATGCGGGCTGAATCGTATGTAATTACGCGGCTGCGTACCGAAATCATGAATAGCATTGGCCCGATGATCGAATAAAGTCGATTTAGCCGGCATGAATCCGTAAACTACGACGAATTCCCTAGAATCGGGACTCCATGCCACATCATGAATCGGTCCCTCTTTATCGAGTGTGACCCGACAGTCGTAGTCACCCGATACGGCTAGGTAGTATAGACCGGTCTCGCCATAATAGGATTTACCCGTTTTATCGACATCAGTCTGCGTGAGCACGATCAAGTGTGTGCCCAGATTGTTCCAGTACATTTGTACGTTGTCCGCTTAAAGAACGTCTTGATAGCCTTGGGCCGTTGGAGATCCGTCAGACTAAACACACGTATACTGGCGGGTGCACCCTTTCGTTCTGGAATAAATGCGGCAATATAGGAGGATCTACCGGGAGATACCGAGAATTTGGAGACACCCTCAAGACGAAGCGAGTTGTAAGTATTGTTGGCCAGATTGTTCACATGATACAACTGAACCTCATTCGTGACAAGTCGCGCGTAGAATGACTCGTCCTCCGTCCATTGTGCATTCGAGTTGGATTGATTCCGTTGAGTGAACGAAGCGACCTCAGCGCCAGTCATTGAATTCCAAATGACCATGTTACGATGAACCGGTGCATCACCTTCATTTTTTACTACAAGAATAGTACATATATATATATTAATCGGTGAATTAGGCGTATATCATCCTAGTATCATTGCACTTACCGAAACGCTCCCAAGTAGAAAGGAAGTTGCCTCGTGGAGAGAATCCAAGATCCAACACGTTAGGACGAGCAATCTCACATATTGGCTGCATTGATATGGCATCCACCATATGTACTCTACAAGAATCCAATATTAACTAAAGATACACAATATATAGCATAACTATTATTAGCTTACTTTTCAGGTGTGGCCCATGCTAGAAAACGACCATCACTACTATAAATAAATACTCGAATATTCCCGGTTTGTCTATAATAATAATATAGTAGTAATTAATATGTAAGCAAATCTACAGTCCAAATAGTAATATTCTTACTTTTCTCCAACCAATGAGCCATTAGGTGGACCAAGATACGCGGCCAATTCCTTAACAGATCGATCTAACCAAGTAGTATTGTCATGAATATACATCAAACAACTGACTATATCATAATCGTGTACTTACAAGTAAATTGAATGGCCGGACGACTTGGCGATGCCGTCGTAGTTGTATCCGTAGACATTGTCATAGTAGAATCCGTGACAGTGGATTTAGACATTGACAGCTGGAATACAATAGAGACCTACTACTACTATTACTACTATTACTAGAACGGTAGTGACAGCAACAACAACAGCAATAATGAAGAATGAGCACTCGCGTGCCAATGAAATGGGAAGCAAGCCCAAAGAAAAAGAAAAAGATGTGTGTTTGATTGAAGCAGACAATGTGAAAATCACATCAATAAATATTTATATTTTATTGTGACATCCACAATTCAATGACACTCTAATGATTGACATTGACATTCATATTTAAATAGATTTATCTCATAGAGTAACTTCATTATCATGATGCTGATGATGATGATTAGTTTGTTGTAGTAAATGTTGTCGTAGAATATCAGCACCTAGCATGTGTTTTCTTGGCTTTTTATGGTTGTCTTTAGTAGCAGTAGTAGATATGTTAACTACTTTCTCCTTATCATCCTCTTCTATGGTCTTTTGCGTCTTTACACGATGTGGCTGCACGATTGCTTGTAATGCCTCCAATGATGTCTAGTTAATTGAGTTATGTAGTTCATTTTGGATTAGTTCAATGATTAAATATATATCAAATGAATTGCTCTTACCTCATAATCTTGAACAAGTGGTTCCAACTCATTTGATTTAACATTAATACGACGTATTTGTTCCCAATGTCCCGCCTTACGCATCATTTCTTTAAATGATCTAGCCTATAATAATAGCGTGTATGTATGTGTTAATAAGCAGGAAGACAATGTCATCTATCATTACTATCATATTATTAGTGATAATACACTACTTCTTACCTCTTGCTCTTCCACAAGGGTGAATGCTGTTCCTTCCCTTCCTGCTCGGGCTGTTCGTCCTACACGATGAATGTATTTCTTCATGTAAATGGGCACATCATAACTGATCACCGATTGAACACAGTCTAAATCAATACCGCGTGCCACTAAATCGGAACAAATCAATCTAACACGCTCACTCGTTAGTATCGCTACTAGCTATCATGGCATTACATCTACTATATACTAACATTCTAATCTTTCCTTGACGGAATTGTCGCATGACATTCGCTCGTTCCGATGCACTTAGATCACTCGAGTATTCCGCGGCTAGACGTATACTTTTATCGGTATCGGATACATCACTTGTTGCTCGTTGTTGTTGCTGTTGTTGTTGATAAATCTCGAGTAAACGTGCTAATCTATTCTTTCCATTAGATTCGCAATAATGTGAACAACTCGTATAGCTACATACCGGTGAGCTGAATCTATTGACTTTGTAAAGCATAAGGTACCTGTAAGTTCAAATGTCTTGACAAAATGAATAACCATGAGTGGTTTCTCCGATGTACGACACACAAGATAATGCTCCTGTGAGATGGGTTAGCATTCATCTATATGCGATAAATAGAAATATACCTTAAGTGTAGCTGGTGTGGTATAGCGTTCAGCTCCTTTATCGAGACTAGACTGTACCGCTATATAGGATGGATTTACTAATCGAAGACTGGCTATTTTCTCTGGATTACGAGTCAATGTAGCGGAAAACAATAATTTTTGCGTCTATCAATAGGATTACATTAGTGATGATGCATGTCATAAAATATGATATACGCTAGCAACTACTTACTCGTGATGGTGGTGGACCTGGTAGACCAGCAATAGTTCTAATATTTGTTAATATTTATTCATTCATTTATTAGTTGTTGCTTACTTTTCTGTTCTATGTGCCGTATTCAATATGTCAAGAAGACGTGGCAACCATTCCTGAAAGCTTTGATCTAGTAATCGATCTGCCTCGTCAATAACTAGAAAGCGTAGATGTTGCAGTGTAAAATGTCGAGTGCCATTCAAGTGATCCATAAGACGACCAGGTGTGGCAATTAGGATATCAACACCACACAAGCTATTCAATTCATAGAGTATGACATTAATAACAATATCATACTAGGATATACAAGCATAACCTACCCTTGTTCCTGATCTCCTACTAGTTGTATCTGTTCTTGAGCAAATGATGCCTGACCAGTGGCTGTACCTATCTACTTCCATCATCATTGTGAGTATTATTATTATACCACTATATCACTATTTACCTTTAGATTAGTTGATCGACAAAACTCATCAAATGTCTCTTTAACTTGAAGTACTAGATCTCGTGTAGGTAACACTATAAGTGCTCGTAATCGAGTAACCACTCGCATCTTCAATGTCTATATTGCCAATTAACATTTAGTTATATATAGATAGATATTCATTGCTCATTATCATACCTCAACAATCGGTAATACATAGGCCAGTGTTTTACCACTACCTGTTGGTGCTGACACACATAGATCGCCATCCACATAATGACCATTCCAATCGCGATATCTTAACAAGCGTGGAATCACCGCTGTCTGTACTAATAGCCATCATAGACAAGTCAGTATATATACATACACATATATATATAGACATTGTTATTCATAATTACCTGCAAAGAACTGTTCGATATGCGCTTGTCGACATCTGTTCACTAATGCCGTCGACAAACCAAGATGATCATCATCAACTGGACATGTCGTGTCTGCCGTAATGGTAGTGGGCACTGCAAGCCATTGTGGAATACCTAGTGTAGAAAGTCGCTCGGTCGATGTGGATTCATTCATGACATTATGCTTTAATGGATCACCCAAAGCGAATATACCATCACCCTCAGTAGTTGGTTCATTCGATGTTTGCTGTTGCTGCTCCATATCTACATCCATATCCATACTATCATCTAGTTGGACACTAGAAGTGGTTGAGCGTATTGTTTGGGATGCCTTCCATGCTGCATGAGCTGCATTCAACACAGCTGTATGAACCCTTCGCTTCTCAGATTGTGGTCCGTCATTCTCCACTGCTACTTCTACTTCATTAGTCTGCTCCTCGACATGTTGTCGTTTCTTACTGGCTTTTGCCATAATGTATATAGATGCAATCTAGTTATAGAAAATAGGGCAACAAACTAACAAGTAATGAAATAGGATAAAATAAAATAAAAACAAAAAAAACACCTATTTATTAATTAATAAAAGCAATCATCCTCATCATTATAATGGAATAATCGTAAATCTGTAATACCTAGTATCTTCAATAATGTACGATAGTTAAGTTCCTCTTTTACTGGTTCAGTTTGCTTTACTGCATCTTCCACTTCATGCTTGTCAGTATTTATTGTAGTTGAACTTGTTTGCATCCATGGTGGCGGTGATGGTGGTCGTTGTGCTGCTAGAAATGCTTGTGGATCAATTCTACTTCGTATACGTTCGATAACTTCCTGACATACATTACGCCATTTATCAATGGAGTCATTAATGGATCGATCCTTATTCTATATAAGATATACATATTAATACATGTTACATTATTGATTATCGTATAACTTACTTGTCTTTGGAATGTTGCCATCATTGCTTGTCGTCGTTGACGTGTCTCAATAACATCAATTTGTGATTCTAATTGCCGTTTACGCTCTAATAACTGTTTACGTTCCGTATTTGTTATAGAATTACTAGGAGTAGTGGATGTATTCACTCGTCCATTACGAGTAATTCCTTGTTTAATCGGTGTAGATAATGAATTTGTAGATTTGGTAGTAGCCGTCGTAGTAATCATTGTATTATCATTCTTTGTGGTTTTAGCTAATGGTGACTTGAATGGTTTGTTAAGATTGCCAATTCGATATCGTTTGGCTACTGGTGTAGTGGATGTTGGCTAGTTAACACAATGTAATTGATTAGTATATATATAAAGCATTTCTTGTAGTAGTATGATATTCATTCATTACCTGTGTTCGTTTTAGATTATGACATGATGATGGTTGATCATTTACACTAGACTACAAGATGATGAGTTACCAATGATAGTATAGTTGAATAGAGTGAACTTACATTAACTGGCATATCTTTTATGCTTTTACTATTACTATTGCTACCAAGTACTAGTGATGGACTAAGCCACCATACTTTTACAGCTGGTATTTGTGGATCATCATATGCTACCTCTTTCATACCAAGTATACCACGAGACATCAATCGATCAAGGAACTACAAGCATCATACTAAGTATATTTACGCAATGAATGGATATTATTTACCTTTTCATCAATAGTCTTGTGACGCAACACTTCCAATAGTGCTTCGGTTGTCCATACTGCGGTAACACATAGTGACGGTGAAGTATTCAATAGTAATGCTAGACACAGTAGTGACAATCGTGGAATGTTCGCTTTAACAGTCATTGCAATATACGTGTTCTACAATAATAACGCGTCGCGTATCAATTATATCATTAAAAGGGAAAACGGGAAAGGAAAGAGACGCGAATCAAGCAGTTTTACGAGTAGTTTTTTTGTTTTGTTTTGATCGATGTTCGAGCATTTATTTTATTATTCCCTATTCACCTTATAGACATGAGGATGTACGCGACTTTTTATTCTTATTATTAAACAATGCAGACTAGACTTTTACGTATTACGTGAGCGTGGTTGTAACTCGCGTTGTTGACGCTGTTCCACCATTTGTCGAAACATCGCCATTGTCTCGTCTTCTTTACGTTGAAAAGCTGCGCGTTTCTCGCTAGTCTCTGCCGTTCGTTGCGTCTGTGTCTCTTGTCTATACTGCATTCGACGTAGGCGTGATTCCTCGAGAGAACGTAAACTATAATCGATATTGTTTGTCAATAATACGAAATATATACGAAATGAACAGTGCATTATAACTTACTGTGCTTGATAACTATCATCATCGCCCATAAGGTCAGATTCCGGTAATTCTGGATCTGGACTAGGTTCCCGATGTAAATAGGCAGATCGAGCACGTCGCTTCTCAAGCATCGCTTCTCTTTATGTAAACAATAGTACAATACGTAAGTTATATAGTTAATGACACGCTATGATAATTATTACCGTCCAGTAGCTTTCGGTACTAGTTCCTCCAAATCCGCTTCTCTTGCTTTCCGATAGCTTTTCGTGTCTTTACGTCGTATTCCACGTTCATATCGTCGACGATCTTCATTGTCCATAACTAATATCCAGATACGATGAGTGTTTACTATCGAATAACTAAATGACACTTACGCTCCCCATAGGGTCCTGTAGGTACTGGTACGGTTGAACTACGACTACTACCCGGCATTTGTGGCATGCTGGGTCCAACTGATTACTAGTCAGTTTTCCTTGTTATCCTATCACATCTGTGATTATGCACTTACTAGAACGTGCATGTCGATCTGTCATGTCTAATGTCTCGCTACGACTAGTATCCCGATGACCTTGTGTTCGTTGTGCCAAATCACGCGCCACACGTTCACTATTTGTAGCCGTGTCGACATTGTCTCTGACCGCTAACACTTCCTCTTGGTTCTATAACATACATTAGGTCATCATCATGTGAGTAAATATACAAATAATTACATACCATTTTCTTGGCAAATCCCCATTGATACTTGGTTAGATCGGATGATGCTAGCTGCGATGAACGTATACCCGAATAATATTTATCTAGCAATCATTATCATTATTATTATTAGTCAGTGTGTCATAGTTTGTAGGTTTACGCTTGCTTACCATCTAGTTTGCCGCTATTCCAAGCTTTAATAAACTTTTTAAAATATCCTCGTGCATCACTGCTCTTCAAGTCCTCCAAGTAGCGCTTCTTCTTCTCTCGTAGCCATACACGAAACTCGGTACTTTTGGCAAAGTAGTCTTTATTCGTAATAGCTACAAGTGTTATTATACAAATATTAGTTGTTGTCATCAATTGCAATACCAGAGATGTAATACCATTTGCACCAAGCTTCTCCAGTTTACGATGATCAATATCAACATCGGATGCATCGTCGCTTGCACTATCACTGTTGCTACCACTACTACTGCTGCTGCTTGTTGATGAGTATTCACGTCGCTTATCCTTCTTATGTTGCTTTCGCTTTCGTCGTTCTTTCCGTTCACGCTCATGTCCCTCGCGCTTCTTTCGACGTCTCTTGCGTTCTTCTCTCGAATCGACACTTGAACCAGTGTCGTTCCCGCTATCTGTATCGCTGTATTGCTCGCGATGGCGCAATTCACGGTGCTTACCACGTTTATGAGAGCGTGAATCTTTATGACGTGTTTCCCTATCATACTCGCGCTCCCTCGAGGAGTCTTTGCGACGACGTTCCTTTACGCGCTTACTGTCATCTCGACTTCTGGTCGGACTACGCGATCTACGTCGTTCACGATTCATGAAAATAGTCGATATAAGTGGAAGAAAAATAGGAAAACTGGTTAAACGTTGTTGTGCGCACTGTTTTCCATTCCTTAAAGCGTAAAACATGTTTTATTAATTGAGATTGTTGCACTTTGGCCATTACGCTTCATTAAGAACAATCTAGCCAATTTATGAGTATGGTTTATGTTTTAGCATATTCAATATCTATAATAACATGCAACAAACAGTATATCATCATTTATCATATTGTTACATGCATCGCAATGTCATGCTGCTCTGGATACACTCTTAATACTAATAGCAACAATGCTACCTCTGTAACCGGTATACCGCGTCAACTATCGTTCCAGCCAATAGTGATGCACCAGAATGCATACACAAAAAAAGACACAGGCAAGAATAGGAGAAGCAGTCATGGCATTGAGGTCAATTTCATGTAGTTCTCTTGTTAAATACAAGCAATCAATTGCAATGTCTAGTATTTCCAAGTAAGATGTAAAGTAATCGGTACAATATCCCTAATGCCATGCCAAGTAAACATGCCTACAATATACTAAGCCAATGAATATTGCTGTTACACCAATAACCAATCAACTATGATCTCCAATGTTATTATGCCTATTACCTATTTGGACAAAGCGTGATATGCATAAAGGCGATGCCTGGCCTATTACGACCTGCATCCCAGTAGAATGTTTGCAACGATTGTCAGCGTGGAGTAGCGTGGTAAAAAAAGAGAGAGAAATAATCCCCCTTCAGTACAAACAGTGAACCATATCGATGTAGTTTGCAATGGAATAGACTTACGGCAAATTAGCATCTATCGCGAGTACGATTATGACCTACATCATTAACATATATAGCAGGAGTAGTAGTAATAGTCATTCCTCTTCTCTCCTCTCCTCGTCTGACAGCTATGTACGACATGATTCGTTTCACATTTATTAAATGACGCTCATATTAGTAGTCGTGTTGCCTGACATGCTTGTCATTCGTATTGCCATTATTAGTAGTGGACAGGCGTTTGAATGAAATTGGCCGACTCTTCGCCATCAATCTATCAGCTATCGCGTGTCCAGACTCTCTCGTGTCAAAGTCACGTCTGTGTCGTCCATCAGTTACAAGGCTTGAACATGACTGTTTCGGTGATAGCTGGCCATAAATGTGCGATATTGATGTAACTGTATGGTCATTTCCTGTTTCTTGCATGATAACTCTTTGATGTGCAATAAAACGATGCAAATCGAACTCAAATACTAGGACGCACTCCACTTTGCATTCGTCTTTTATTTTCTTCTAAATACTTGATTCGTATATCCATTTGTGATAATTGCGCACAAACACCTATATTTTATATATTATACATATCCATACAATTCACAAAAGATTGTTTGTTAATGTAGTTCACGAACATTAGTTTGCTTTAATTATTTTGTTTTCCTCCTAGTATATTCCTATTCCGAGAAAAGAGCTGCGCAACGCTTGATACACACGCGGCCACCACATCATCAATGGTAATGCTACACCAAGAGACAGAGGCATCACCGTTGCTTTGCGATCCCTACTTCAACATCTATGATTGCACGGGAAAGACACCGGCTTTCTACAGTCTAGTTATAAGCATTTTTACATGCAGTGCTGTGATTGTATATGGTGGCTGGATCTACATCTACCGTCGACAACATGGTATTTGCGCATTAATATTCCGCAGGGTAGACTTCTATTGGCTACCCGTGCCAATGGAGTCGTACTTAGTGCTAACTTGCATAACATGTTTACTGAAACTAATCGTTTACATTATGGTCGTGATCGATTGGCCCGAGAGCTGGATAATCCGTACCACGTCAAATGGCGTGGTATGGTTCATGTCGTTTAGCGTGGTAGTGCTATTGACGGCCGGTATCATTGGACATATACCGCCTGTTTTCTCGCAACGACGCAACTACAACTACGCCATCATTACACCTAACCTATCGATGAACACCACGACCGAGGAGACAGCATCTATCAATCGAGATGTTATGGATATGCAGTCCAAATTACTCATCCACGTACCATCGATTAGAGTTATATTCTGGACGACTGTCACGTCGTGTGCATTACTATTCGTCGCCAATATCAGTGCAACCATCTGGTTCGGTTGGGCATATGAACACATGCTAATGATACAGTATCATGATGTTGGTCTACAGATATTTTGCTACTTACTAGCAGCGGTGATGCTCTTCCTATGCATCATCTCCGGATACTATTATGCCGGATTCTATCGGATTATCCAGGCATACACGCAAAGAAGTCAGCCGTCGTCCATAACGAAAAAGGAGGAAATAGCCGCAGTGTGTCGTTTTCGACGCATTTTCATGGCGCTAATGGGATTCCTCGGTGCAGCCTTCTTCGCCTTTATCATTTACGGTATTTTCTCGGGTAGTTCCCAGTACGCTAATGTTAAAACTAAAATGTGGCTGCTAAACATTGTGTTTCTCCTTCATCACGGCGTGCTTTACCCGCTAATCAATGCCGTCGTCTACTATACCATCCACAAGAGTAGTCAATGTGCTGCCAAGAGGCGAGCCATCATTAGCAAATGCACAGAGGATGCCTATCTCACGAAGACATTAACGCGGCGTCAATCGAGAAGTCTTCACAATGAAAATGGTACCAATGTCATGTCGGTGACGAAGACAACCGGAAATGCATTGGAGGCAGGTGTACCCGCATTTACATCGCCTGTTCACGACTATTTCCAGAATGCATTCTCGGAGTGTCGCAGTGCATTGTATACGATAGGAGAACGAGGAGTCACGAGTAATTCGCGTGCATATGTAGGTGATCGTGCCGATACCAGTATAATACCCGCAGCCTATGTGCCCTCGCCTACTAGTGTACATCTGCCGCATGAGGAATACACGCCGGAATCAGCATTGCGAAATTCTGTTCGTCAATCACGAACGCTACACCAATTCAGCGTTACGAATACTCGACTCGACACTACATCGGACGTGGGCGTGGAAACATCCACATATCAACCGATTATCGAGCTTGTGGATCTATGTTTACCGGAAGACTACACCAGCTAGACGTGTAATACGAAATATCTCTTCCATCGTGGTCGACACATTTGTTCATTGTAAACACAGCATCAATATTTATTGTATACACTGACCGACTAGTTGTTTCATCGTTACTCGTTGTGAATCATTATCACATTCAAATCTCTGCTAAGACATAGGCTAGTCGTGTCCATTCATTCAGTATAGGTATTGTTTATTTCAATAGTAATAATAAAAAAGAATAACCAATACAATAATGATCGTAATCTACGAAATAGTATTAGCTCATGTTGATTACAAATTATAGATTCATATTACAATAGCATATTGTACTACCACTCAATAAACTCAACCTTTTTTCTTTATTTTTCACGCATAACTACTACTAATATCGTCACATGTATATTGTTTAATCCGTGTATTATCGATGACATTTAAGAGTACAGTATGCGCAAATGATTGATGTTTGTTTTGAATGGGAATTGTATTGTATTAAATGAAATGTAAATCTAATGTTAACACAAATGGTTGTGCATGGCATCGATGGAAAGAAAAGCAAATAGGATCACAGAAATAAACGAAAGCAACTGAAATATACCAAAGTAGATTGAATGTTTGTACCATTGTGCCAATAATAATAATTATAATAAAGAGGATCATGATTATGATCATGATTATGATCATGATATAGAATGTAGATGATGATTAGTAATCCTCACCACGCGGTTTACTGGAATCTTTACGAACTGGAATCTTGACACCTTGTTTTGCAAAGCACCTTGACAGCGGCGTTGATTCTATGAGTGCATTGACGTGCATTATGATTAATCTACATTGATCATGCTTCATCCATTCGTTTCACTTACCAATCATGCCCGGGAAACGCTTAGCAGAGTATACGTAGAATGGATCGGAAAAGACTTCACATTCGACATTGGATACCGCACTAGATGCCTCATTGCTAATGATAATTTGCATGATTAGTATAGCGTAGGGGTTTTTTTGATTTGATTCATCAGTTAACACTGATTGCGCTTCTTACTTTGCCAAGTTGGCGAATGAAAACTTGAGTCGAAACTGTCCCTCCGTACGAATGGATAGATCCTGAAAGACAAAGAAGATGCCCAGTTCCCCGTTCAAATCGTATAGTTTCGAGGCCGATGCCACGAGTGAACCAACCAGGTTGCGTGTGCACGAGGCAATGGTGTTATGAGAATTTGCTCGGTCACTTGATTCTGCTGCGCTTGCTGTGGGTGCCGCCGTATGTACAACAAGGTTCAGTTCAGAGGCTTGATCGGGTGACCAAAGATCAACGATAACCACGAAAAAAGTGGTGTCAATCTCGCTATGAAGTGTATACGCACATAGATATATTAGATGACAACGTGATGATTAGTAAATTGTAATCGTTCTTTTTAGTAGACATCGCGCCCACACATGATCTATAGCTAGGTGCGTAGCTGCTACACATAGTTTCATCCCTTCTACTACTACTACTACTATTACAAGGTCAGCGATACTTACTCGATGTTTACCGACTCCTTAAACGTCAATCTAACGATAGGTGGCGGTGTACAAGGTCGACGATCCTGTGGACAATGTACCCATACACAATCATTGTACGGATGATTGGTTAATAAACAAGTTTACGAGATAATGCAGATAAATACCTTGTCGCCAAAGCCGCACATGCGAGCACGCATTGGCTGCTGCACCACCGTCAAAATAGACCTACGAAGAATAAATGGGAAAGTGCAATCGACCATGATTAGTGAAATGTTCAATTAGCAAGCATTGATACATCATATGGGTAGGGATGCTTATATTGACATTGGATGAAGGATAACCATTATATCGGATGGTTATATCCCAAGTCAATCCGTAAATGAAGGAGTGAGTATACACGCTTACCCTTTTGGCAGCTGGGAACCCGCCAATTGTTGCATGTGGAAACCAGTATTAGAGCAGTTTGTCGGTAAATATGCGGCTGACACTATGTAATAGATAGAGATAAATGATTAGCCGATTGATACATGTATGTATGTGGATGTATGTATATGTATATCAAAATGGAGCATAGGAGAGGGAATAGACATTATTCAAGCATGCTCTTCACGTTAATGGATTATAGTATCCAATAAGCATAAGAAGGTCACAATTAGTGCGAAGGGTTTACCATAGCTAGAGGTCTCCATCGTTACAAATAGGTCTTCTCGTAGTAATGTTAACAACAGCAACAACAACAGCAAGCGATGGAGGATATAGATGTTTCGCGTAATAGTAAGAAAAGAACAGTATCAGGCCAAGGAAGAGAAAAACTGTTGGGTGAGGGAAAAAAGCAACTCAAGATGATGTGATAAAGAGTCACGGCTTTGATAAAAGCGTCGCTTTTTATAGGAAACAATAATGTGGGTCGGTCCGTAGTCGCATAGGAAAGCCTCGCCCAAAAGCAATGATAAGGGGATGGCAAAAATATGTTTTGGCTTCAGGGGAGTACAAATCCATTGATAATGTGATGACAGACAATATTGAAAGGTGACAAGGTATGCGAAGCGGCCAGTTGTATGCCATCATTAATGAATCATTATTGAGACGCGCCATCTGTGTAGGAAAACGACGACGACGGCAACAACAACAGCAGCACATACAAACGCATACATACATATGTGTATCCATTTCATTATATAGTGAGTGATGTGTATACACGATACCTTATATATTATGTCTAGTGTGGAACACAACCATTCACTGTGCAGACATGTCAATGTACTAAGAAGAATACTGCACGGCAACGCACGCCAATAACGAACGCAGTAGGAGCAGTAGCAGTGGCAGCAGCAGCAGCGGCAGCAACGTTGATGATGGCCATCAAAGTCGTGTCATTGTGAATGATTTACATGCGCACATCATTCGGATTATGCCGAGTAAGCGAGTAGGTAGACTCGAGTGGATGGCATTATTCATTGTTAACGGCTAACGATAAATGTATAGTGTGCTATCACATGACATGCCAAGATATGACATTAGGCCTTCATTTCATTTGAAACGATGTAGCAAACGAATTAAACCATGAAGTAACGGAAATACTAGCGTAGTTGGTGTTCGATATCGTACATTGTAGTGATGCAAGAAGGTGGGACAGATATCGAGTATCGAGGCAATTCGTTAAGGATGATTCAAAGCAGCAATCAACAGTGTTAGGATGACCAAGGCCAGAAGTTACAGGTTTTGAAATGTGAAGTGGTCATTATCATTATGGTAATCATTGTCGTCGTCGCTGTCATTTCCGTCTTTTTAATTATCAATAAATGAACATATACAATAAATGTAGAAAAGTACCAATCATTTGTATTTGATTCATTCGCTTGTTTCGAAATGAAAAATACTATGTTAAATGTCGAGTATCATGATATATACGATGTATCATATAATGGAATTCGCTTAGACGAATCATTCAATAGAATGTTGTATGTATGTATGTATGAAAGAGAGACAAGTACCATTATGTGATGCAAGTTGTCAATGCATTGCATACGCTGTAAACAACCAATGTTGTAAATAATAATGTCTGCCACCTGTAGTTGTAGTTATTGTTGTAGTTGTTGTAACTTGACAAACTTCGCCCGCTGCATATCGAGAGGCTTAGCTGTGTCGTAAATGATATATATATATATATATAAACAATTGCCAACTATAACATCATTGCCAATCCTGCGCCATGTTCAATCCCATTAGTTTTAATGAGTATCAATTATCGCTTAATTTCATTACATTTTACAGCAATAATAGTAATAATGACGATGCGTTGAGTTGATGGATAACACGACATATTATATCGTGATAGATAGACAAGCAATAAAAATAATATCGCGCATTATCAGCATTACATTCGCATAAAAAGCAATAACCAATAGTGTTACATCTCGAGCGCGCGTTGCCTATTCATCAATGATGATAATGATAATGATAATGTATCCTCGTGCCTAGTAGTTATCCATAGGCATTTCATATCAAGAATTAATTCGCGACAGTTTCATTCAACATTAACCGAGAAATAGCTGAAACAATCCTTTTCTTGCTTCAGAAACTAATGATATGGCGATAACTTGTTTACGCGAAACCAATAACTAAAAGTTCCGTAGCACGCGCACCCACATCCATATCCACACACATGTACACGCATACATGTACCTCACCCGCCCTTATGAGATAGGCATTGTCTATACCGAGAAACTGAAACAGAAAAAAACTATGTCAACCTACCTGTAAGTAGGAGAGGCTATCCGGGGAAGCAGCAAGGGCAGTTGCTGTTCAGTTTACGTTTTGTATACGCTAAAACGATACAAGTATTTTCTGTTACTACTACTATTACTACTACTACTACTACTATTAGAGGTAATAGTGAGAAGTGAAGGGATAGAGCGAGTGAGTGTACCGTTTGACCAAGTCGATTGAACGATACGTCAAAGCGAATATAGCTCGCAGACTATCATGAGAAACAGGGGTTATTGACTAGGTTATCGCAACTGACTATAAAACAGAACGTTTATAGTATGAAAAGAGAGATAGCAAAACAGCTAAAGAAGCTGAGAAAAAAGTGGTAAACTAAAACGGAAACGAATAGAGGAGAGCAAGACCATTCTTGCTCAGCTTTATAGCCAGCCATCCATTCTACTCACCTAGTGACGCGCTCAACCAATGGGAAGTGCAAACTCTTGATGTATCAAAGAATAATCGACCGTACAAACGCAGTAATAAATGTACTTGTGTATATATATATATCACGCTTTATATAAATGGAGAAAAGGTATGAATATGCGTGTGAGCTCAAGTGTTAACGACAAACGAAGTGTATAACGAGATAGACGAGTGAGTGTGGGTGAGTGTGAGCGAGTGCGAGTGCAAGTGTGCGAGTGTGAGTTAATAAGGAAGCAGGAGAGAGGAGCGCAAATGGGCCGACAGACAAATGGGTACAGGTCAACCAAATCGATTTAAAGCGGGGTTCACTTCAACTGCTTATCAGCACAAGATGAACTGTATATAAGTGTATATGTATTCTAACGACGAGGAATGATTGTCAATGTGTGATAGAGGAACGACAGCGAGAGCGTCTAGGTGATCATTCGTGTAGCTAAAGTAAATGATGGCGTATGTTTCTTTTTTTAAGTGACAACATACGATTAGTTCCATTTGTCGTCGTGTCTTGAATATGGTAAACAACAATGAGGTTTACCGTCTGCTTTTATCCTTCATCGTTAGACTGCGCCCTACTCCCTTTTTTCCTCTTCACTGTCCACCATCACTTCCATCACTACCCCTTATAATCATCGTACCTATTGGTATATCACTATCATCACTGCATGCCATTGACTTGTATTCTTCCTTATTACGATCATTGGTCCTATTCACTTGTGAGTAATTACTTCTGCTACTACTGCTACTACTACAATTCTATATCACAAACTCGTTTATCCGCGCAACTCGTTATTCATCCCATGTCCCTCCCCCGTCTCGGATGAGCTATTTCTCGACTCGTCCGTGTTCTAGTGGTCCTAAACCTTAGCCCAACAGAGTTGTATCCACGTGGAGGCTCGCGTCTAAGACACTGGCATCGGTCGCGCAAGCTCTTCGTCATCGTTGCTGGTGATTACCAAAAACAGATGTTTTTGTTCCCATTAACTAACTTGCAAATGTGCCACAAATACACGACCGCCGTCATGTTTCGTGTAGCTTGGCGTCATTATAGGTTCTTTACGGAAGTCCCTCACAAGTGTTACGAGGATGAACCTGTTTATTCGCTCGTACTTGTAGCTACGTGGCCACACATGAATGGTTTCTACGCGTCAATACACGAGTCATGGTTGACTGATAAAAAAAGGAAAAAAAGCCCATTTGGTTTGAAATGAATGAACACAGTATCCCGCCGGGTTCTCATATGACAACCATCTTTATCATGGCGGTGTTAGAATGAACGAATCTGCTTGCTTCTTAATCGCGACCTACTAAGCGTCTACTGATTACTCGTTCCTATTCATTTATTCACACCACTTACCCACTACTGAGTGATGTGGACTGTTTTAACGACAAACCAAGTGATGATGTGATACTGCTACTACCACTACTCCTTCTATAATAACGCGTTCGTGTAATCTTTTTACCTGAATCTTTCCCATCAACAACAGCACTAGCACTAGTAGTGTCATTATTAATTGCAAATCTGATCTGTAACAGTCGATTCAAGCCTTTCTTCCTTCTTTTCTCAGTTTCCAAAATGAGACGATAATCAAACGCTGATCGTATTGTCGTACAGGTTAGTACAAACTACGTAGTTTGTACTATATAATCGCCTGTGTATGAGCATAGAGATAAATCAATCAATTAGCTCACAGTTAATAACGCTGATCTTTAGCGTAGTGTAGTACAACAACCATACTCTATCTCAAATTGAACCATTTGCAATGATGATTACTATTACGATAACGGCAAATGATTAGTGCGCCTGCAATTCATTGTTTGTACATGTGAATTTTTGTGTCATTATTCAATGATGACTACAAAAGTCGGTTCCCTATGTTTGTCGACAGGTTGCCTTATGGACTAGCGTATGCCTTGTATGGAATAGCGCGCGTTGTATACCTGTTTATAATAGACCGCGTGATGTGCCATTCCTTCCATTCTCTCTCTACATACATGTGTATACATTCTACCAGCTATAGATAACTTTGACATTAATTAACATGTACATGTATTTGTATGGATAACACAAGTGCAAACTACAGTGTTTTTCCATCCAATTTGCGCATTTATCCTTTAACATTTGCAGTTTATTAATGGATAACTCTACACAATTGTTAACATTAATATAATAGTTGTGAAATGGGATTAAGGGAAATCTAAAACGTAATCCATAACACTGTTACAATTATAATAATGATTACAATAAAAAGATTATACACTAGGATAGAGAGAAAGTGGGATTTATTCGATGTGAAAGTAGGAGCGTGAATCTTGTTGTCTTCTCCTTTTACATGAAAGCTTTTCGGCTCGTTGCAATAAACCGTTATCCGGGTCGCGGGAACATGTTGATAAGTACATACAGCGATGTTAATGAAATGTGAACCGAGGACAGCTCAGACTATGGGTCTGAGTGAGTTGTTATCAGCCGCTATGCAAATATCTTCACACCTATATACATTATTCCACTATAAATATGGGTCCTATTTTGTACGAATTGAATAAACTTATCTTCACCTTCCAGTTCAATCGTCCCTATTACACTCTACCCACACTACCTTATTGTATATCGTCTACACATTGTGCTTGAGCAAATCGAGCAACCATAGCTCCCACACTATCAATGAGAAAGTGTCCTATTACTTGTCATGATCCCTTACGGTAAGTATATCTCATTACACTTTGATATTTATTACAGTATACTAATTCATTATTCTATTAGATGCACACATCGAAACAATGATTAAGAGGACATGCAAGTTAAAGGACTCGAGTATCGTTTGTGGAATCGGGGTTATGGTTGCTCGTCTGGATTTCATTCAAATCACCAACTGCCTTTGTAGTGGAACCGATGTTCCAACACACCCTCATCCAAGTGTCGTTGCTTCCAATCATTCAAGAAATGATGAGCAAGATCAAGAGGGAACCAAACAACAAAAAACAACTCATCCGTGATGGTTATCGCTATCACCCCAGTCTTTCCCCAAAGGGAAGGGGGGCTGGGAAACAGAATACGGGGGTACTTGTACTTGTAAGTGTTAAATATTATTTATTCATAAAACAAAAAGCTAACTGCGCAAATTGGATGGAAAAAGCCTGTATTACATCAACGAATGCGATCATGTAATGATATCAGATAATGAGTCATTGTCATCATTAAAACACCGCTATTCAATCGATCCAATGACATGATTTATTTCGTTTAGTTGGTTAAATGAACATTGTCACAACTGCTTATCATAAGCTATACACTTTTATTCAACATTGGTGGTACGAGAACAAAGGCGATGTATAAGAGTTTAACAAATAATAAAGCACAATGCTAAATTTATTGCTACGGTAATGGATAATCAATGTAAATGACCATTGGTTACAAGTAATAACCCAAAATAATCAATTATCTATTAACCGGTAAGTAAATGAGGA
The DNA here is from genome assembly GCA_025201365.1 of Syncephalis plumigaleata. NCBI lineage: Eukaryota > Fungi > Zoopagomycota > Zoopagomycetes > Zoopagales > Piptocephalidaceae > Syncephalis > Syncephalis plumigaleata. Next base: position 42,396 of record JAIXMF010000040.1, on the reverse strand, counting down.
GAATAAGACAACAGCAACAGCAACAACAGTAGGAATAATGACGATGATGACGATGGCGATGACGATGTGACGATGATGTGACGATGACGATGCTAATAAGAAAACACAACACTACGGTGTACAAGAAAACAGGTTAACAACGCCAACTCTATACTCCAATCGATAGAATTAACGCCTTCTTTCCTTCTTTCGTTCCTTCTTTCGTGCGTTCTTTGTTTTCTAATAAAGAACCTGTTCACGGAAATAGCGTTGCAGAGCATTGGCCTTGACTCCAACCCGAGTTCTAAAGTCGTTACGACGACGTGACTCTTGATGCGAGAACACTTGACGTCGTTGGAATTCACTCATCAATTGTAGGGCACGACACTCGGTCTGAGCACGTTGTGCGCCTTGATGGCCGTGTTGCGTCAATAGTTTATGTACTTGAACGGATTCACGATTCTATTCATTCATACATCCATTCATGTATATGATTAATAACATGATTACTACTACTAGTGTAACATTTCATCTTATTACTTACATCTTCTGGACGAACATTCTGTTGATAGTAGCGACGTAGTGCTCGATGACCAATACGTGCACCTGATGGTAACACCAATTCGTAACCTTCATCAATAATGCCAGAATCACTAAATGGGATGATTTGTTAATAACTAGATGACTAACTAGACAAACAAATGGTAAGCTTACGTTTCAGCTAGCGGCATCTCCTCGTCTTCATCCCCTTCATTGCTATGACGTTCAGCGTGATCGGGATAACTAGTGCGGAAATCGTAGAAATCGGCAATCTCGAGGACATCTCGTTCATTGCCATAAGCAATCTTGGTATGACCCTTGTCAATCTGTATAGATGTAAGTATATGTTATCGATGCTGTTTATTTCGTATCAATGTCGACTGATGCCACTTACCATATGACGACGTACTGCCTCCATACTACGCATGTTACGACCGCGTCCATTACAATAGAGACAAATGTTACCCACAGAGATCTTCTCGCCTAAATAGCGGATGAGACCACGTAGATTCACCAGATAGTCCATATCCGGGATGAATAGGCTATGTTGCTTCTTCATATGTAGCATGTTGCTTTCAAATGATTCACTCCTATGCGTACAGAATAGGCAGTCCTCATCGGCTAGTCGGGGTGCCTGAGCAATATGCTCGTCAATGGCACGCATCACCTCTTCGGGTGAGGCTGTCTCATCGATCATGCCATCATCGTCGATGGCTGTTGTTTCAGCTGCTGCTGCTGCTGCTGCTGCTGCTGTTGCAGACGATGATGATGGTTTCACGTCTTCTTCCACTTCATTAAATGCAGGAATAGAATCCATGGCCGATGAAGCATTACTCATCGTGTCATAGGCTTGTACGCGATGTGTAGCAGATCGTTGCGGTTTAGCAGGTGTTTGCTTACCTGTTAGCAATAAAAGCATAATCGATAACAAAGGATATGAGCAACAAAAGAAGAGCGACAATTTGCATCACTTACCCTGAGCGATTCGTTGTTCCGTTTCTCGATGTTTCTTTGATCGCATATGATGCGTGTAAGCATTTTCAGATGCAAAGTTTTTTCTATTTCATTTAATAATATTACACAATGATGATGATAAGTATTTATATTTCTTTTAGTAGTAGTTATAGGACTATCACTTACCCGCAAATACGACACTCGTTTGTATATGATGCTTGTGCTTGTGCTTCATCCGCCTGAGTTCGTTGTGCTATTATTGTTATTATTAGCAGCTGAAGAAGAGATATACATCGTTAATGGATTATGCCAACCTACCTAGTAGTTTCTCGGCAAATTGTTCAGCAGTAACTGGGGCCAGTTCGGCTACTTTACGCTTCAAGTTGTAACGATGCCAATCCGTTCGATAGTGTTGTCGCTGGTGATCAGCCGAGTGAAATGCCACATGACAGGCTAGACAAGTAAATCTATGGTTTCCCTCTGTCACTCCACTATCTGCACCAGGTGTATTTGTTGCAATTTCCGACATTGTATCTACTATTAACACGGTGGACAAATAGAATGGGTACAACGTCAATATTCTGTAGAGCAGTAAAAAGCTAACTCGATAGTAATAATAGAGAGAGAAAGAGAGAATATATGTATTGATTTGAAAGTATGAAAGGGTTTATCAATCAATAGGAAAGAGAAAAGCAAGAAGTTACAATTCAAGCATGAATAAAAAATATAAAAAAATTAATTACAGGGTTTTTCCATCCAATTTGCGCATTTATCTTTTAGCATTTGCAGTTTATTAATAAATAGATTTACTCAATTGTTAACACCATTATTACCATAGAAATGCCAATTGACACAGCATGATAATAATAACAATTCAGTATTAGTAATGGATCATTTATTGATAGCGATAACTATCATCATCAATTCTATAATATAGACGATACAAATGTACTAGTATAGTTGGATATTGCCATGTCATGTACTTACAAGTAGCTATTGATTATCGTGTATGGAATCGGGATATGGCAGCATGTCTGAATTTCATTCAGATTATTCACGGTCTTCGTGCTAAAGGCCGTATTCCAGAACAATTTCAACGAGATGCCGTTCCTTCTAAACGTTCAAGCAATGATGAGCAAGATCCAGAGGGAACCAAACAACAAAAAACAATACATCCGTGATAGTTATCGCTATCTACACCTCAAAATACAGGCTAGTTGTAAGTGTTAAATATTATTTATTCGTAATAACAGAAGGCTAACTGCGCAAATTGGATGGAAAAAGCCTGTAGTCATCCTGACAACAACGAACGGGTAAACTTTCAATACTAACATTGATAAATTTAAAGTTTACTTTACTATTTGTTCACTGTCAAACACATAGACACATATGTACGTATTTATGTATATGAACCATTACAAGCGAGGTTCTTGTAGACGTGCCTCCTCCCATAAAGTACGTCCGTCGCAGGCACAGACACGCTTGGAATTAGCGAATACACCGGCTGATCGTGCAATAACTCCACATAGTGCACCTTGACCTGCACCGCCATCTTTCGACGAGGTAGCCGATAATCCAGCGCCCATATCATCAGCACCATGGGCCACTACCATAGAACGGCCGATCACATCAGAGACGCGGAATCGACGTGTCTCCAATACGAGATCACCCCAGCCGTGTTCATCCACCGTGATATTGCCTAGATCGCCGGCATGCGCTACAGTATTGCCATCAGCGTTGTCCGGTGGTCCATGTGTCGCTTTACCCGTAGGATCGTAATGGTCGCCGCAACTGGCAGGTCCACGACTAATATCACCATTGCTATGAATGGCAACACCATGTTTACCGGGCGCCAAACCTTGTACGGTAATATCTAGTAAACACAACTGATCATTGATTTGTACGAGACGAGCAAGTCCGCGCGGTTGCTCGGCCGATCGATCCTGCGTTAATGGCTCGCTAGCATCTAATGGCGTGTAGGATTCGAATATACAAACTGCGGCACCTGCATGATCACCTAAACAACCGATATCGCAATAGCTAGTTAGTAAGCATGAATAGCGTTCAATGTAGCATTACCTTGAGCGGTGCCCATGCCTCGTACAATAACCGTACGACCCGTCTGTTTTAAGAGACGTGCTAAGCGTGATGGTGGTGCTATCGCATTCAAATAAATTGGTTACATACAATGCAGTTGCTCTATCTATTCACTTACTCTTTCCTTCTACAACTACCGTTTGGTTCTTTAAATCGATATCAATGCGGTCAACATCTAATAACGACAACGACAATTATTAGCGTGTATATATTGATTAGTCCACTGTCTACTAACCAGCTTCATTTTTCAATACAGTTTTTATGTCGTTAACGCATGAGTCGCACGTCATGCTGACCGCAAATTCTGCCTATAAGCATGATTTTGTATTAATCCTACGTGTCCTACTTATTCATTACTTTACAGCAGCCTACCTTGATTGACATTATGGTAAAGAGTAGCTAATCACCGTAGAAGTTGAGCGAGTAAGTAAAAGCGCACAGATAAAGGGTATACAGGTCAATGTATGAGGAGGAGAGACAAATGTTGATGGAACAATGATGGTGCTAATGACGTGGTGCTGTAATTGTTCCACTCAAGAACTCGTCATTGTTATAGTATAAAACCTATTTGCGCATTTATCCTTTAACATTTGCTCTTTATTAATAAATAAATTGCACAATTGTTAACACCATTATCATCGTAGATATGCCAATTGAAACAGCATGATAATAATAGCAATTCAGTATTAGTAATGGATCATTTATTGATAGCGATAACTATCATCATCAATTCTATAATATAGACGATACAAATGTACTAGTATAGTTGGATATTGCCATGTCATGTACTTACAAGTAGCTATTGATTATCGTTTATGGAATCGGGATATGGCTGCATGTCTGAACTTTATTCAGATTATTCGCAGTGTTCGTAAGGACAAGGGTATTCCAACACAATTCCAACGAGGTGCTGTTCCTTCTAAACGTTCAAGCAATGAAGAACAAGATCAAGAGGGAACCAAACAACAAATAACAAATTAACCGCGATGGTAATCGCTATCGCCCTAGTCCTTCTCCAGAGAGGGGCTGGGAAACAGAATACGGGAGTCCTTGTAAGTGTTAACAATTATTTATTCGTAAAGACAAATGGCTAACTGCGCAAATTGGATGGAAATAGCCTGTGTTTATACGATGCTCGTCTCCCTTCACTTTCAAATATTCAATTTGTTGATTCTAATCCAAATATATCACAATAATAATCTTACTAGTTCTTTAATATCTTATAATGCATGTTACGGCTATCTTGGATGATGATTATTGACATGCAAGTATCGAATGCTTTATTCCACGTTGAATTGATTGCCATACATTGCTTAATATCTGTGTTTATTCGAGTATGTATCGTGAATACGGCAATGTAAGCTTCGTATCATTTAATGTCATTGTATCTTTGCTGCAATGGTATAATGCCGCCTATAGTTCAGCAACAAATAGATAAAAGCAACAAAGGATGGTGGTATAATGTTGAGTATTGCTAGTAATTATACTAGCAGGATTCAGTATGTGCTACACAAGTCTATGAGCAATTGGGGAAACTGTTGATGGAGTAAACTACATGTGTATGTAAATGAATGAATGGATTGATTAGATCATAAGTATGTTGGTTTATACAGCGTAGTTAATAATGACAATAGATCATATTCATCGGATGAATGTCGTATCGCATTATAGATGCCATCAAACATATTCATGTCCATATGATTGTGGGATCATTCGATGACATGCCGTGATAGATTGCAATTAGTACCAATAATCATACTAATGGAGATTAGAACCTGCCTGATTGACTGGAGTGCATCGGTGACTGATGCACAGGTCCCCCATGCCTATGATACGTTTGACCGCTTTGCACTTTTGAATCATACGCCTTTCGTACGATGCACAATGCTCTTTGATGTCATCACATATACATTTCCTTCTTTCTCTTTTCTTCCTTGCTGTAGTTTCGCCGTTTCATTGCTTTGATAAGTGCCTTGTTAGATCAGTCCAGTAGATACTACACGTTTTAGGAAGGGGAGGTATAGGTTTGTATCACCATCACTGCAACTATTCTCGACTATTATTAGAATAAACAGTTTGCCTTTATATTTGATCTAATGGCTTCGTACTAGTTATACACTCGCCGTATTGTTCTTGTTTTCAACATGATTATTATTATTGTGCTATCAATGTAAACTCTCTTCAATATTACTTACGTTTATTGAATACATTCATGATGCTTTAGCTATGAGTATAAGCAAGCAACTACCCAATAATAATCACTAAGCAGGAGATATGAGTACAAGTCGCATCATCTACGGAATAGTTCAAACATTCCTGAAAACAAGCATGCTCTTGCTTCACTAATAATGCTCTAGTGATTTCACAAGAACAAATATCAAGTAAACACCATGAGTCCATTAACAGTTCCTTTACCAATAGATATAGAACAAATATGTATGGTGGATAAAAGAATGGCTGGTTTATATTACAGGTTGAACCAGAAAAGATATGTCAAGCACGATGCACCAATATACGAACAAATGGTAAAGGTACTCTTGAGGAGTACATGTACAACATGAAACATCCATTGCAATCATAACAAGGATTGCAAGTACATGCGACAGAATGTGTCAAATTGGTATTGACAAGACTTGGAATAACCACTACAGTACATACCTAATACTGGATAACTTGACGCAACACCACATTGACGGGATAAACGTGGTCGTACATTGCACGATGCTGAAGGCTTACCAGCTTTATTTCAAGCACGTTATAATGATGTCTGGAGCAATCTGCTGTAAATACTATTTAAACCGCCGCATTTTATTCGTCTTTGGCAATAAATCATCATCATCTTACACTCACAACAATCAATACATTACGTCACGTTTTCTCAACCATTATCTTGCAGTCCGAATGTTCTGTTATCGTAATACAAGCAAGTTTGTAGCACTTGTCTACTTTGCAGTACTTATTGGATCGGCCGTACCATTGCACGCACTTCCAGCATCTCAGTCGGAACAAGTACCGGTGGCCAAGACAAAACCATTCCAGCACAAGTACCATGGCGAGGTTATCGATGATCCTTACCAGTGGATAAAGGACGAAGGCAGGAACAGTACGGATGTAAAAGAGTATCTCAATGCCGAGACAGCCTATACTCACCGAATGCTTGCCAAGGATCAGCAACTTAAAGATCAGATTTATAGTGAAATTGTCAAGGTTTCCAAGAGTAAATCCTTTTATACAGAAAGTTGGTATTCAGGAAATTACAGCTACTATTCCAAATCGATAGGTAAAGAAGAAGCTCTTGCTTTATATCGAAAGAAACTAGGATCAGAGAATGCACCCGAGGAACTTATCGTGGATCCTAATACATTGCCTGAGGGATCCAGAAAGATATATGATGGAAAGGCAAACAACAATCATAGCATGATTGCCTTTATTATAAGCAACCCCACCAGCCAAAAATTCAACCTGCAATTCAAGGATCTCATTTCTGGAAAATTGCTTTCAGATAAGATTGAGAATACTGATAGTACAATTGAATGGAGTGCCACCGGAAAGAGCATTCTATACACGATTGATGGACCTGATGGCCCTCGCCTAATGCGACATACTATCGGCACTTCTGCAGATAAAGATAGTGTCATCCACACCGGTCAAAAAGAATCATCTATTAGCGTAAAGAAATCCAGCAGCAATCAATACCTTTTCATAAATATATCAAAGGAAAATGGCAATCAACAACACTTTTATTTGGATGCCACCAATGATACTGCAAGTAAAATGGTACCTATTGAGGCATTGTTGTTGCCTGGATCAGCTTTGGAGGTATACCATTTGAACAAGCAATTCTTACTTGTAGCCGAGTCTAAGGATACCAAGAAGAAGACGGCATACGTATGCGATGTCGACAAGCTAAATGATAAAAGTGCCCATAAGCCAGTATTGGAAAATGTTAACTTTGGAATTAGCTCTATAGCCGCCTTCCGAAATCACATTGTACTATTCGATGAGGTTGCACTCCCTCGGCAAGTCACGGTATACGACTATGACAGCGAAAGAAGATTACAGCCTAATGCGAAATCACATAATATCGAGTTCCCAGCTAAATCATATCAGGCCTCTAATAGAGGAGTAGCTGATTATAACAGCGATACGCTCATATTTGAGTACTCGTCATTGATCACACCTCCAACAATCTATTCCTACAACATGGCAACAAAGAAGGCAACGAGAACATATGTAGATCCAGTACCCGACTACAATGAATCGGATTATGTTACCGAACTTATCTATGCTAAAGGCAAGCCAGATAGCAAGGGAAATCAACCTGATATTCCTATTACCATTGCCTATAAGCGTGGAATGCAGAAGAATGGTGCGAATCCTGCTTGGTTAAAAACTAATGGTGCCCCCTTCACGAATGAAATGGGCTTTAGGAAAGATTTCGCAATGCTACTTAAGCGTGGATTTGTCTGTGTTGTTGTTCATAACAGAAGAATAACTGGCAAAACTTTGGCTGCAGGTGAACCAGCAACGATACAAAATGATAAATCAGCTCTCGTTGATGATTTTATGTCTGCCACTAATACGCTGGTATCCGAGAAGTATACCAATCATAATCTAATGGTAGTTGAAGGCTTTATCGATGGTACTACAGTTGTTGCTACTGCCCTCAATAGACAACCTGATATTGCCAAGGTGGCCATTATCGACAGTAAGTGTAAAGATCATACATTGAATAGTGCTAAATACTAATTTAATATTTTAGTGCCATTTTTGAATAGCTTGGATATGGTAATGAGTAAGAACGAGACCAGGTATTCAATGTTTATTGGTGAATGGGGTGATCCAGCTAAATCAATCAATGATTATAAGGCTATTCGGGCATTCTCACCATACGAGAACATTAAGCCTAATACCGCATATCCCAATGTACTTGTGATTACTTATTTCGATAACCCTACTATAGCATACTGGGGTGAGTATGAGTGATCGATCGATCTATTTATTAATTCGTACTAACTAGTGTCACTTATGATAGATTCTGCTAAATGGGTGGCAAAACTACGTGCTACCGCTGCTCAAAGTGCAAATAAGTGCCCTGATCCACGTACAATTGTTATGATATCACGCAATGATGAAAAACTAGGTAAGCAATTGCAACAGTATAGCGTATAATACGAAGTATATTAACGATTTATTCTAGATCATTCATTCCTTTCTCAAGATGCTGCTAAAATAGCATATGCACTTAGCAAGCTAGGAAAGGCAGCCAAGCCGTTGAATTCTGCTTAATACATGGATTATTGATTGATCAATAGGAATAAAGCTTACTTTTTCTATTCTGTTCTTACATTGTTGAACATGCATACACTAGAATGATAATGTCAAACGTATATCATTTGATTTACATGTAGTAAACGTGTATGTGTGTGAGGGAATGATACTTGAACGATGGTCATATTAACCAGATGAATGTCGTATCGCATTATAGATACCATCGAGTATGCTCATATGGTTGTGGGATCATTCAATGACATGTCGTGATACATTGCAATCAGTATCGATCACGTCAAATGACAATGGAATGAGCAATGATAGATTACATACAAATGAACATGTCATGTAGATGTCATGATAATGAATGACATTTGTATGGATGTGACAATCAAGTCAGAATAATAATTACATGCACGCTCTATTATTGAAAGCTATCGTGTAGTATATCTACAAGTCCCTTCCGTCTATTCATCCATGGCCCTATTACATAAATATCAACTAATGGCTGGTTCATTGATTGAATAAATATGTAATGCTATAGGGCATTCTTCTACTCTATTCATCATTCGATTCTTTCTTCTACTCCAGCTATGCTTATTACTTATCGTGTGCCATGAATGAGCATTGTATATCGAGTGAGGTTATCGAGTATTGATTACACGAGTGCTATTTCATCACATATGTCAGTATCCTTAGAACTATGCTTCCTACATATTGTCATTACACTTGGATTACAACCTGTCATAACTATATCTAGTGTTGCTGTAATGCTAGGGACAAAGACAACGTCTACGTTTCTATACTTTAATGCTTAAACGATACAACAGCATGGAAGTGAGTGATGACAACAGCGATCAATGAGAGTGGTGAAAACACTATTCGATACACATACAAGTGATTACGGAGGACGTAGTCAAATGTGAAAAAGGGAAGAGAGAAAGAGAGAGAGGTAATTGCAACGGATACGTATTCTTCAATAGCACATCGTGACACCATTAACAATTGGATCTGGACGTTCTGCTGCACATCGCATGCATCTACCACATTGATGTACACTAGTATTTGAATAATTGCGTACGCAGTACTAATCAGTATTATTGATAGCAGTTTATTTATTATGCACAAGTACATATCGACTGCTCAATGATTGTCAATTTTATCATTATTGTATCTCGTTGATAGCATGACACAGCCTAGCACCACATATGATATCCGTGATCATTCGGTATACGCTACTATGATTGTAGTACATGGATGATTGTAGTGGGATTGCGCATCATTGTATCCATCAGTAGTCATTGGTATCTCGATCGTGGTCAAGGTGATTGGATGTGGTCGGTAGGCGATAAGGATCCAGAGTGCAATTCCTACAGATCATGGCAGCGCATGTACGCGCACAACATAATCGAGGGACTTGAGTCGACCGGTAATGTGGATAGATCGCATCCCGATATACTTGGCGGTGAAGCGGCCTTATGGTCCGAGAAAAGCGATGCCTACGTGCTTGACATGCGAGTCTGGCCTCGTGCCGGTGCTGTAGGCGAGAAACTATGGAGTGGTCACAGGGATGCTAATGGACAGGTGTATAGCTCGCGAGATGCTCTGTCGCGTATCTACAAGCTACGACACCGATTGTTACAACGAGGCATACGTGCCGATCCTATTAGTATGCCTTGGTGCGAGTTGCATCCAGGAAGTTGCGATAGATACAAATTCGAATAAAGTAACAAATATTCATTATTCTTTTATTCTTTTTTCTTTGGCAATATACCATGACATTCTGACGCAAATGACAATGATAATAGGCTAGTTTTAGCATTAATATTCAATTCTCGTTCATCTCCATTACAAACTGTTTAGATACATAATGGCGGTGTCAGTTTAATGCATCCGAGTATGTACCGCTATGGCAAACGAGTACTTGTGCTGAAACATGCGGAGATGAGCATTAGAATGCCGTGTTCCATAGTTGACACCGCTAGTTCGAATCAATATGTATATGGCAATCCAGTCAATATGATTAACAATGGAGCAGTAATATGAGCGATATCACTATCGAGTATCATCAATCATGTTGATAGATGCTTGTAGCAATAATGACCATCCGTATAGTTCACGGCTACACGCATTACTGAATAGACAAATGGCGTCAATCCTTGTCGAGTATATCACCACGTTTCATGACATCCCCTCATCAAGTATAATTGCACGTTTGATGATGTTTCGAATCTTTGGCAAGCTGAATTAGAAGCAAATTAGATGATAAGTAACCTGACCAGTTATATGATTTGTCCTCGTGCTTGACTAAGGAGGTAATGCCATTTGGAACTGATACAATGTCTGTCATGAATTCTCGCCATTCTATCCAACAAACGAGTAATATTCACTACACGCTCCAATCACAACAACTACCATCGCCTTATCAATGCAATAAAGAAAAAAAAGCACGATATTGTAGTGACATAAATGTAAAAAGACAAATACCTTACAGTTCAAATGGCTCATTGACAATGCATACCCGACTGGTCAACTACTGCTACTGCTACTGCTGTTACTCCTATAAATGGGCGCCATTTATTCGTGATGCAAAGATGGATAACCATATTACTACACTTTCTATACACTCGTCCTACAACTCACTACGAATCTATCGGAACACATAGTTCACCATGCGCTTCAATCTAGGCTTGACCGGCGTTATCGCAACTACCATGCTTCTACTAGCATCGACCACCAATGCAGCCATTACGACAACGGACAGTTCCCTACCAAGTGGTCGTCAAGGACATACACTAAGCAGACGTAACAAGCTCGGCTATATTGTTTGCGAAGATGCATATATATCTGGCAGTGCACTCACTAACAATGGTCAACAGTATCAATGTAAAACAACTACGGCCCCATGTGCGCAGACATATGTGAATTACTTAAACCTCGTTCGTGCTAGTCCTGATAAAAGTCAACGAATGGTACAGACCATCCTTGCTCAATCGGAATTTTATGCAGGTAAGTATTAAGCAATGATTGTAGATATGTCGTACTAACGCTGTTATTTAGGATTGCAATTTGCACATACAAACCATTACCGAATTTTTCCTATCCCCAACAGTAAGTATAATGCAAGCCACGCTAATTAATACTAACATCAATGTCCAATAGATCTATGCTTCGATGCTAAGAATCGCTTGATGTTTAGGGTTGTGGGTAATGGCATACTTCCAGTGAAGAAAAAGACACAATACCTACTATCATTAAAGAAAAAATCCACAGTAATATTGGTAGATTTGCTTCGTATGGGTAGTCCAGCTATAGATGTTTTAACTGCGACAAAATTTGTTGAATCGCGGATAGAGAGCATACTAAAATAGTGCTTGATACCTATTTTGTTACTTCAACATCGTATGCTCGTATCAATTAGTTGGTTGATCCTGCTAGTTACAATAGAATATCAAATAAACAGTTGCTTTAGATTATTAATACTAGTGACTAGTGACTAGTGTCAAAACATAGATGCATTTATTATTGTATATTAGTTTAAACATCTTGGATGAATATTGTATCACGCTATTGCTACCATCGAGTATGTTCATGCTTTATTGGTACGTCCATATGATTGTGGATCATTCGATGACATGCCGTGATTGATTGCAATCAGTAACAATAATCATACTAATGGAGGCTAGAACCTGTCTGGTTGACTGGAATGCACCGATGACTGATGCACAGGTCCCCCATGCCTATGATACGTTTGACCGCTTTGCACTTTTGAATCATACGCCTTTCGTACGATGCACAATGCTCTTTGATGTCATCACATATACATTTCCTTCTTTCTCTTTTCTTCCTTGCTGTAGTTTCGCCGTTTCATTGCTTTGATAAGTGCCTTGTTAGATCAGTCCAGTAGATACTACACGTTTTAGGAAGGGGAGGTATAGGTTTGTATCACCATCACTGCAACTATTCTCGACTATTATTAGAATAAACAGTTTGCCTTTATATTTGATCTAATGGCTTCGTACTAGTTATACACTCGCCGTATTGTTCTTGTTTTCAACATGATTATTATTATTGTGCTATCAATGTAAACTCTCTTCAATATTACTTACGTTTATTGAATACATTCATGATGCTTTAGCTATGAGTATAAGCAAGCAACTACCCAATAATAATCACTAAGCAGGAGATATGAGTACAAGTCGCATCATCTACGGAATAGTTCAAACATTCCTGAAAACAAGCATGCTCTTGCTTCACTAATAATGCTCTAGTGATTTCACAAGAACAAATATCAAGTAAACACCATGAGTCCATTAACAGTTCCTTTACCAATAGATATAGAACAAATATGTATGGTGGATAAAAGAATGGCTGGTTTATATTACAGGTTGAACCAGAAAAGATATGTCAAGCACGATGCACCAATATACGAACAAATGGTAAAGGTACTCTTGAGGAGTACATGTACAACATGAAACATCCATTGCAATCATAACAAGGATTGCAAGTACATGCGACAGAATGTGTCAAATTGGTATTGACAAGACTTGGAATAACCACTACAGTACATACCTAATACTGGATAACTTGACGCAACACCACATTGACGGGATAAACGTGGTCGTACATTGCACGATGCTGAAGGCCTATCAATGTTATTCCGAACACGCTGAAATGTCTAGAGCAATCTGCTGTAAATACTATTTAAACCGCCGCATTTTATTCGTCTTTGGTAATAAATCATCATCATCTTACACTCACAACAATCAACACATCATTTCGCACTATCTCAATCATTATCTAGCTAATAACAATGCTTTACTATCGTAATACAAGCAGGCTTGTAGTACTTGCCTACTTTGCAGTACTTATTGGATCGGCCGTACCATTGCACGCACTTCCAGCATCTCAGTCGGAACAAGTACCGGTGGCCAAGACAAAACCATTCCAGCACAAGTACCATGGCGAGGTTATCGATGATCCTTACCAATGGATAAAGGACGAAGGCAGGAACAGCACGGATGTGAAAGAGTATCTCAATGCCGAGAAGGTCTATGCTCAGCAAGTGCTTGCCAAGGATCAGCAGCTTAAAGATCAGATTCGTAATGAAATGGTCAAAATAAGAGGCCAATCTCCAACAGCATTCTCTCAGTATTCAGGAAATTATCACTATTATTCTAAGCGGCAACCTGCTACTAAATCTTTTGTCTACTACCGAAAGAAGATAGACGTAGCGAATGCACCCGAGGAACTTATACTGGATCCCAGCACACTACCTGAGGGATCCAGAGGCGTAGTTGATACAAGGTCAAACAGCGATCATACCCTATTTGCTTTTACAACGTATAACCCCACCAGCGGAAAGCATAATCTGATAATCAAGAATCTTAATTCTAAGCAAATACTTCCGGACAAGATTGAGAATACCGATAGCATGATTGAATGGAGCGGCACTGGAAAGAGCATCCTTTACACAGCTAATGATCCAAATGGTGCTCGCCTAATGCGACATACTATCGGTACTCCCGTAGATAAAGATAGTGCCATCCATACTGGTCAGAAAGGATTCTATATTAGCGTAAAGAAATCCAGCAGCAATCGATACTTTTTCATAACTATATCAAAGGAAAATGTCGAACCACAGTACTTTTATTTGGATGCCACCAATGATACTGCAAGCAAAATGGTGCCTATTCCAGTAACATTATCGCCTGGATCGTATTTGGAGTTACACCATTTGAACAAGCAGTTCTTACTTGTTGTTGCCTCTAAAAGTACCATGAAGAAGACGGCATACGTATGTGATATCGACAAGATAAATGATAAAAGCGCGCATAAGCCAATACTGGAAAATGTTAAACTCAAGACTACCAGTATAGCTACCTTCCGAAATCATATTGCAATCTTTGATGAGGTTGTAGTCCCACAGCAAGTCACCATATACGACTATGACAGCGAAGGAAGACTACAACCTAATGCAAAGTCACACAATATCGAGTTCCCAGCTAAATCATACAAAGCAGCTTATAGAGGAGTAGCTGATTATAACAGTAATACAATCATATTTGAGTACTCGTCATTGATCACACCTCCAACAACCTATTCCTACAACATGGCAACAAAGAAGGCAACGAAGACATATGTCAATCCAGTAACCGACTACAATGAATCGAATTATGTTACCGAGCTTATCTATGCTAAAGGCAAGCCAGATAGCAAGGGAAATCAACCTAATATTCCTATTACCATTGCCTATAAGCGTGGAATGCAGAAGAATGGTGCGAATCCCGCTTGGGTATTAGGCGATGATGGTGGTGCTCCTATGTTCGAAGTTGACTTTAGAGCAGAGTTTGTATCCTTGCTCAATCGTGGATTTGTCTGTGTAGTTGTTCATGCCAGAAGAACAGAAGATCCAGATTTGATTGCAAGCAATATATTCACAGCCATTAACGATAGACAAGCTCTCATTGATGACTTTATGTCTGCCACCAATACGTTGGTATCAGAGAAATATACCAGCCGTAATCTAATGGTAGTTGAAGGTATCAGTGACGGCGCTGCAATCGTTGGTGCTGCTCTCAATAAGCAACCTGATATTGCCAAAGTGGCCGTTCTTTATCGTAAGTACAAAGATCATACCTTGAATAGTGATTAATGCTAACTTGAATATAGGTCCATATTTAAATGTCTTGAATAGAATGATGGAGCAGAGCGCTAATGCTGGATCTGGATATGTGCTTAAAGGCAATAACCCGGCTAAATCAATGGATGATTATAAAGCCATTAAATCATATTCACCATACGAGAACATTAAGCCTAATGTCGCATACCCCAATATAGCTGTAATTAATTATTCCGATGATATATTTACACCATACTGGGGTAAGTATGAGCGATCAATCGGTCCATTAATCAATCCGTACTAACTATGCCACTTACGATAGATGGTGCTAAATGGGTGGCCAAATTACGTGCTACCGCTGCTCGAAATGCAAAGAGCAATACTGATCCACGTACAATTGTTATGCTGGAGCAAGATGATAAAAAACAAGGTAAGCATTTGCAATGTAACATATGTATGTTGTATACTAACAAACTATTCTAGATGATTCACACCTTGATCAAGATGCTGCTAAAATAGCGTATGCTATTGGCAAGCTAGGAAAGGGAATTAAGTTGTTGAATTCTGCTTAATACATGAACTATTGATTGATCAATAGGAATAAAGCTTACTTTTGCCCTTCTATTCTTACATTGTTGAGCATGCATACATTAAAATGATAATGTCAAAAGTATGTCATGTTAACGGACGACATCAATATGATCGTTTTACTTTAATCGATTAATAAATTTGTATGTAGCACGATTATAAAACATTCTTTGTTATAAAAACAATGAGCATTTATAACAGTAAAGAACAAGAGTCTTTTTCTTTAAATTCAATCTCTCAGCTTTTTACAGGCTTTTTCCATCCAATTTGCGCAGTTAGCCTTCTGTTTTATGAATAAATAATAGTTATGATAACACTTACAAGTATTTCTACCCCTGTATTCTGGGTGCCTTGTCGCTTGGGCGACAGTGCGGCGGTTGACGATACAACCTGGTTAATTTGTTATTTGTTGTTTGGTTCCTCGATGTCCTTGTCCTCCTTGTCTTGAATGATTGGAAGCAACGACACTTGGATGAGGGTGTGTTGGAACATTGGTTCCACTACGAAGACAGTTGGTGATTTGAATGAAATCCAGACGAGCAACCATAACCCCGATTCCACAATTGATACTCGAATCCTTTAACTTGCATGTCCTCTTAATCATTGTTTCGATGTGTGCATCTAATAGAATAATGAGTTAGTATACTGTAATAAATATCAAGTTGTAATGAGGTATACTTACCGTAAGGGATCATGACAAGTAATAGGACACTTTCTCATTGATAGTGTGGGAGCTATGGTTGCTCGATTTGCTCAAGCACAATGTGTAGACGATATACGATAAGGTAGTGTGAGTAGAGTGTGATAGGGACGATTGAACTGGATGGTGAAGATAAGTTTATTCAATTCGTACAAAATAGGACCCATATTTATAGTGGATAATGTAACATTATTCAATATTGAAACTATGGTGAGTGTTGAAGGGACATGGCTGTAATACCAACATAGACACCAATCTCATGATGCAGGAATGGTTGGGGGTAATAATGAGCAATAAGAAGCGCATCTCAGAAAGGATTACGTATACCTCTAGATACATTTCATCAATGGTGTTACCTTCAGATGTTCAAGAAATGAAGGATCAGTGCAACAACGAGGATCAAACAGCGGGAAACAACTTATCCATGATTGTTATCGCTTTGCATTCAAGGTATGTAAGTTCTATCAACGTGTCTATTATTTAGTATCACTAATTGCAATATATGATATCGCGATCATTAACATCTCCCTCAACTGCTAGGGCAATGACAATTACTCAGTAATAATAGTAATGCAATAATGGTGTTAACAATTGTGTAAATCTATTTATTAATAAACTGCAAAAGTTAAAGGATAAATGCGCAAATTGGATGGAAAAGCACTGTATTATAAAAGTATAGTCAACCGGTATTTAAAATTAACAAAATCTAACCATAATACTGTCGTTATCGTATTAGTGACATCATCTGTGTTACACCTAAAATGGCATTGGTTATCAGTAACATATCGGGCGATACCCCAAACATTTTTTTCATTTGTTCTGTTTACAACGCCCTTCTTCTTTTTATTCTTTTTATTCTTTATACGAACATAGTGCTTTACGTGTTTGTGTACTATTCTACTTTCTATCCTATTTGCTTGTTTTGTTTCCACTTGCTTGCTATCTCTATCGTAGTGTATACGTGTCAACATGTATAATCAATCAACAAGTGATCTGGAATGGTTGGCTCAAATGAGCGTGGATATTGAGCCTGCTCAATCACGTAAGACGGGCATTATTTGTACAATTGGTCCCAAGACGAACAGCGTCGAAATGATGCAGTCGTTGGCACGTGCCGGCATGAACATTGTGCGTATGAACTTCTCGCACGGCTCCTACGAGTATCACGGTTCGGTTATCGCTAATGCTCGTAAGGCACAAGAGATCTCGGATTTATCGGATAGACCATTGGCGATCGCTCTAGATACGAAGGGTCCAGAGATTCGTACGGGTCTCATGCGCGACGAGCAGGATGTACCCATTAAGGCCGGACACGAAATGATCTTCTCCGTTGATCCTGCCCACGCTTCCGATGGTACGGCCGAGCGTATCTACATCGACTACACGAATATCACCAAAGTAATGGAGCCAGGCAAGAAGATCTACGTTGATGATGGTATTATGACATTTGACGTGCTCGAGGTGGAATCGAATCAAGTACGCGTACGTGCCATGAACAACGGCGTGTTAAGCAGTCGTAAGGGCGTTAACCTGCCCAACACCGATGTTGATCTGCCGGCATTAAGCGAGAAGGATAAGGCTGATTTGCAATTCGGCGTGGAGCAAGGCGTCGACATGATCTTTGCCTCGTTCATTCGACGTGCCGAGGACGTACGAGAAATCCGACGTGTGCTAGGCGAGGCTGGCAAGCATATTAAGATCATCTCGAAGATTGAAAACTACCAAGGTGTCAAGAACTTCGGCGAGATTCTCGAGGAAACGGACGGTGTCATGATTGCTCGTGGTGATCTCGGCATTGAGATTCCATGTTCGCGTGTATTTGTCGCGCAAAAATCCATGATTGCCCAGTGTAATCTAGCGGGTAAGCCGGTGATCTGTGCCACGCAAATGCTCGAGTCGATGACGACGAACCCGCGTCCCACTCGTGCCGAAGTAAGCGATGTCGCCAATGCCGTGCTCGATGGCGCGGACTGTGTCATGCTGTCGGGTGAGACGGCCAAGGGATCCTACCCCATTCAAACCGTGGAGATGATGAACTACGTGTGCGCATTGGCCGAGGCCTCCATCTGCTATCCATCGCTATTTAATAGCCTGCGCTCGCTTACGCCCAAACCCACCGAGAACACGGAGACAGTGGCGTCATCGGCCGTGAGTGCATCGATCGAGCATTACGCCAGCGCCATTATCGTGTTGACCACGAGTGGTAACTCGGCACGACTCGTGGCCAAGTATCGTCCACACGTACCGATTATTACGGTGACGCGCGATGCCAGTGCTGCTCGTCAATGCCACTTGCACCGCGGCTGCTATCCATTCTTGTACACGCAGGAACGTCGAGATATCTGGCAGGAGGACGTGGAAGCGCGTATCCAATGGGCATTGGAGATGGGCGTTAAATACGGTCTATTGAAGCGAGGTGACTCTGTCATTGCCGTCCAAGGCTGGAAGGGAGGTTTCGGCCATACAAACACCATGCGTATTCTTAACAATGTCTAGTAGGCAGAAGATACGCCGTACATGTTGGTATTTTAGTTTCCATTCATACTAATAAATAGCAATTGAGAGTATACAATCAATAATGATTCATTGTTAATGTTGCCTATTTATTTCGAATAAAACGATACAATTGATACAGCTTTGCATTATTATGCAATATATATATATATATAGGACTGAAACGAGCATGTACCAATGGATGTTGCTCATCTTCTTGCTCTAAATGGATTGGTTGAATTTCTTCATGAACTCTTCTCTTTCTTTCGTTTGTTTATTTACAAACTCTTGAAAACTGGCATGTTGCTTATCCATAAAGGCTTTAAGGTCGTCATTCATTTGCTTCTCTGAAATGGCTTCAGCGTTCTTCATTAGCTTGGCTTTGAATGCTTCAATATCCGCTTGTTGCTTCGTTTCAAAGTCTTTGAAATCGGCTTTCTGCTTGTCTGCAAATAGTCGATAGGCTTGTTCAAAGTTGTCTACTATCCTATCTGGATTATCGACTGATGCGCTAGATGGTGCGGCAGTATTTGCCCCTTTAGGCATTGCATCAATCATGGTCAAACTAGCCAAGGTGCCAATAGTAGCAATAATGATGATAGTAGATAGTTTCATGGTGATGTTGGTCAAGTGTAATAAACAGATCAATAGATTAGAATGGATAAATACTAGTGGAAATAGCGAGTGTAAAGTCAAAGTGAGCAATGAGATGGAGAACAAGTATTTGTATCAAGTATGATCATATGGCACAGTTGCATGCTGCATAATACATTCGATAGTATGTCATTATTGCTCCTTGGAATAAATAGTACAATATTTACATGATAACTAGAACTGAGTTGATAGAATGTAATACATGAACACATCTATACTAACTATTCGTTCATTCATTTGCTTGTGTATCAGTATTATATATTATTTGTGGGTTGCACCACGTATCTATTTTGATATGTTGTGCTTTCTTACACTTTACGGTATAATCTCGTATTAGTCTGAGGTCATTGCTTCATTTCTATCACTAATTAGCTGTATACATTAGCACCACCATCAACATCAGCATCAATTGGTAGTGTACATTCAATGTGAGCACGTTTTTTACAACTGCTACTACAAGCCATTATACGTATCTTAAAATGGTAGCGGAGTAATTTTCTGAAATTGGTGAGTGTCGATGGCACCAACCAAATCATGCCAGCGACGATGATCCGGCCCAATCAGATCGCGACACGCTCTGATACCGTTATTTACACGTCAATTGATCGTGTCGAATGCTCGTTCGCTCATAGCAAAGCGTTCAAAACGAATACAAATAGCCGCACTTTTGGTATGCTACGCTTCGAGAAGTACGACATCTCGTCTCTTTTTCTTTCTCTCTTTCTTTCTTTCTTCTACATCGTTTCTTAAATACTTAGCATACACGGTCCTAAACAAAGAAGGACACTCGGATATTTTATAGTTATCTTACCCTTTCTTCTTTTCTTTCTAGCCACTTGCACACCTGGTCGTGTTTTCCAACATGTTGCGTAAAGCGCTTTTCGCGCTTCTACTCGGTGCCTCGGCCCTAGTGGGCTTGGTGGGTGCTGACGACGAAGCAGCCAAGAACTATGGCACAGGTAAATAATCACGAATAATCACGAATAAAAACATGTATACTAACGTATATTATCTGCTATTTACCATTCATCATAGTTATCGGTATCGATTTGGGTACCACTTACTCTTGCGTCGGTGTATTCGAGCATGGTCGTGTGGAAATCATTACCAACGATCAGGGTCATCGTATTACGCCATCGTACGTTGCATTCACCGATGAGGAGCGTCTTATTGGTGATGCCGCAAAGAATCAGGCTGCCAACAATCCTGAGCGTACCGTGTTCGATGCCAAGCGTCTAATCGGTCGTCGCTTCAAGGATAAGGACGTGCAAGCCGATATGAAGCATTTCCCATTCGACATTATTGACAAGGGTGGCAAGCCACTCATCAAGGTCGAGGTCAAGGGCAAGGACAAGACCTTCACACCGGAGGAAATCTCTGCCATGGTTCTAACCAAAATGAAGGAAATCGCCGAATCGTACCTCGGTAAAAATGTCACTCACGCCGTCGTCACCGTACCCGCCTATTTCAACGATGCTCAACGTCAAGCCACCAAGGATGCCGGTACCATTGCCGGTCTCACCGTATTGCGTATTGTCAACGAGCCAACTGCAGCTGCCATCGCTTACGGTCTCGATAAACAGAACGGTGAACAACACGTGTTGGTCTACGATCTCGGTGGTGGTACCTTCGATGTGTCGCTACTCTCCATCGACGACGGTGTCTTCGAGGTGTTGTCCACGGCCGGTGACACTCACTTGGGTGGTGAAGACTTTGACAACCGTATCATTAGCCACTTTGTAAAACTATTCAAGAAGAAGCACAAGAAGGACCCGACCAAGGACAAGAAGGCCATGGGTAAGCTTAAGCGCGAAGCTGAAAAGGCCAAGCGTACCCTATCCTCCCAGAAGTCGACCCGTGTTGAAATCGAAAATCTCTTCGACGGCAAGGACTTCTCCGAGACATTGACCCGTGCCAAGTTCGAGGAACTCAACAAAGATCTATTCCAGAAGACCATCAAGCCAGTGGAACAAGTCATCAAGGATGCCAAGCTCACCAAGGAGGATGTCCACGAAATTGTATTGGTTGGTGGTTCCACTCGTATTCCAATGGTTCAAAAACTACTCGAGGATTTCTTCGATGGTAAGAAGGCCAGCAAGGGTATCAATCCGGATGAAGCCGTCGCCTACGGTGCCGCCGTTCAAGGTGGTATTCTCTCCAACGAGAAGGGTACTGGTCAAGTGTTGCTCCTCGACGTCAACCCGCTCACTTTGGGTATCGAGACTACTGGCGGTATTATGAGCAAGCTTATCCCACGTAACACGCAAATCCCCACCAAGAAGTCGCAAATCTTCTCGACTGCCGTCGACAACCAGTCCGTGGTACTTATCCAAGTATTCGAGGGTGAACGTACCATGACTAAGCAGAACAACTTGCTCGGTAAATTCGAACTCACCGGTATTCCACCAGCACCTCGTGGATCACCACAGATTGAGGTTACCTTCGAGCTCGATGCCAACGGTATCTTGAAGGTGTCCGCCCTCGACAAGGGTACCGGCAAGTCGAACTCGGTCACCATCACCAACGACAAGGGTCGTTTGTCCGAGGAGGAAATCGAACGTATGGTCAAGGAAGCCGAGGAATTCGCCGAGGAGGATCGTCTACAACGCGAGACTGTCGAGGCTAAGAATGCCTTGGAGAACTACTTGTACTCCATTAAGACGCAAATGGCCGACAAGAAGCAATTGGGCGGTAAGCTCGAAGAGGAGGACAAGACCACCATCAACGACATTGTCAAGGAGAAGTTGGAATGGCTCGAGGAGCACGGTTCATCCGCCAGCAAGGAAGACTTTGAAGAGCAAAAGGCCGAGGTCGAATCGATCGTCAACCCAATCACTAGCAAGTTATACGGTGATGGTGCCAAGGGTGGCGACGACGAAGAAGAAGCTGATGCCACTAAGCCAGAAGAAGAGGAAGATGAGCACGATGAGCTCTAAACCAATCAAACAAACAAATCAGTCATTCAATCAATTACTATCAATTATACCTCCAATTACTGCACTATACTTTCTCCCTTTTCTAAAATAATAAAGCCAACTATTGCTTTTACATAATATCGTATTTAGAATGTAGTAGCGTTTACTATTTTGTTACAAACGTCGATACATATATATTATATTATGCATGTCGTACCATTCTACACTTACAGAAGCTATTTGATTTCACATTAACCACTAAACTATAAATAGGATACTATTCATCGGTTATTTACATTGGGTGATGTCATTAACACGTAACAATATATACATTTAATCTGTTTATTACATTGTAGAACATTAAATATTCACATTACTTATTCAGATCAATGAGGTACATTCACATTCAATGGATAATGACATGCTACATTGATTGATAAGACGAGTCAAGTCATCCCATCCCATGCCATTCTATTCCATTCTATTCTATTGTATGTCATAGTTACGCTACACGCTCCAATGCAAACTAGACAAGAAGCGTGGTGTTATGCAGTAAAAACACGCCACTACCCCAAAAATGACAATCTACTGAGCAGCATGCGTGACCTGTGACGACCACGTGGTTAGCAAGATGCATCTCTAAAAAGGCGCCGGTTACCACTGTTAAATGGTACTTGACTTTTTTTTATTGCACTTGCACTCGGACTGGTTAGCACACTGTTTCTCTATAGTCGTTGGTTGTCATTATTTTATTACATTTTATTACTCCTATTATCGTCAATATACAACGTACAACTTACTTGGGAATAACACGCTTCGTATTAACTTTTATATTCCTTCTCCTCTTCTTTTTCTTCTTATTTGCCTTGGCTATTTCACAAGACTGCTGCCTATATAAATAGACACTTACAAAGTGGGAGAGAGAACGAGAACGAGAACGAGAGAGAAATAGTCTAGTTACACTTTCTATCGTGCTTTATCCTTTATTCCCCCCTTGCTCATACGTATACTGTTTATTCGCCGGTTCGTTTAACATTCAAAAGTGAATTCCGCCATCATGACTTCGGAAGAGATGTCACAGAGTGCGCGTACCGTAGATACCATGGACAGTGCTATATCAGGAGTTGACTTGCATCGTGCAAAGACCTCCTCGTCATATCCCGATGATGTGATAACTCATACATCAATCTCGCTCGACGAGGATAATCTAGTGGTAGCATCGAGTACGCGGAGTAGCGATCATATTGACGACAGTAATGGTCAGCGTGAGTTACTACGCGCAGCCACTGCTCCACCGAAAGAAGCTGCCTTGGCGGTGGATGTGCCGGAGCCTGACGGTGAACAGAATCGATTTAAATTAGTGTGGGGTATTCTAAAGAAATTGGTCGGAGTACGTGACATCGTGTCCATGTAAGTATGACAACATTTGTGGATGATATATAATTTCGTTTCATAATGTCATCATCATAGCAAGCAATTACCATTTTATTAATCATATACTACGTGGAAATGATAGGCGTATCTCGGTACCGGCTCAATTGTTGGAGCCAATGTCCAACCTAGAGTACTGGAACTATATGGATCGACCTGATTACTTTTGCTGTGTGGCCGATCCCGATGATCCACTAGATCGTATGCTTAATGTAGTGCGATGGTGGTATACGAAAGATTTGAAGCATGTCGTAAGTGTAGTCACCTAGTTACAAGTGGAACCTAAGTAAATGGTCACTAACGAGATGACAATGTAGCATGGTAAACTTGTTAAGCCTTATAACTCGACGCTAGGAGAGCAATTCCTCTGTCGGTGGCGAGTACCAAAGGATGCCCCACTCGGTGATAAAGTAGTGGAGGAGGCACAACTAGACTCGTTCACGGGTAGCGACAACGATGTCTATACGGTGACCTATATCACCGAGCAGATTAGCCATCATCCACCGGTTTCGGCCTATCAGTATGCGTGCGAGGAGAAAGGATTGACGGCCGTAGGCATTGATCATATCTCGGTGGGATTCTCGGGTACATGTAAGTAGCAAGCTACCAATAGTAATATTAGACTGGTATTAATTGTATAATGTGAAATGCATTTGTAATAGCCATCAAGATAGAGGCAGGTGACCAGAATCTGGGTATATTCCTGCGTATGCGCACACGAGATGGCGAAGAGTATCATTTGTCGCATCCACACGCGTATGTTACGGGTTGGTTGCGTGGCAGTCCCTACATTGTTGTTACCGATCGTTGCACGATTACCTGTGCTAAAACGGGTTTACAAGCTATATTGGACTATAAGGAGGAGGTAGGCATATACGAGGATAATACACGAAAAGAAATGACAAGATCATACTGTATATAATAGAGGACTAACGATGAATGATATAGAAATGGCTAGGTAAACCGAAACATCTGGTTCAAGGCAAGATCATTCGATTCGCGTCTAGTGCATCCGATAATGGCTCGATTAACAGCAACGGATGCAATAAGGATTCACGTAAAGATAAGAAGAATGCGAAAACCGAGGAAGCCAACACACTGGCCACTATTACCGGTAGTTGGCAGGGTGCTATAGAATACTGTAAAACAGGACAAAAGGTAAAAGAACGAAGAAATAAAGAAACATGTATATATCATGCTAATATATACGTATACTATAGAAACAATCATTGGTAGATGTATCCATTCTACAGCCGGTAGCCAAGATTGTTCGGCCATTAGAGGAGCAATCGGAATGTGAATCACGCCGGTAAGCTAATTTGAATGTCGCGATTCCTATTGATTAATTGTGACTCGACTAACTAACGACTATGTAATCATAGTATATGGCATGAAGTGTCCTCCAATATTATACATAAAAACTTTGCTGCGGCCAATCGAGCGAAACACATAGTAGAGGAGCATCAACGGAAACTTGCTCAAGAAAGGAAAAACAACGAGCGTATTGCGTTTAACTCGGTGTATTTCGATGTACCAGAACCGGGTATTCCAGTGTTAAAACGACAACCCGAGCAATACTAGATGTATCATGCGAGTATGATAGCATGATACTAATGAATTGCGTTCATTTCTATTGCTCTTCCTCTCTTCTTTTCTTCATCTTTTCATCTTTTCATCTTTTATACACACATTTATCTATCTATCTATCTATCTATCTAGGATATTAGACAAGAATCATACCACTTAGAATTGGTTATGATAGTGCTATGATCCTTGCTATTCAATAAAATAATGGTAAACTATTAAATGTGATGTAAGCAATGATACAGTGTTTTTCCATCCAATTTGCGCATTTACCCTTTAACATTTGCAGTTTATTCATAAATAGATTTACTCAATTGCTAGCACCATTAGCACCATAGAAATGCTAATTGACACAGCACGATAATAATAATAATAATTCAGTATTCAGTAATGGATCATTTATTGATAGCGATAACTATCATCATCAATTCTATAAGGTAGACGATACAAGTGTACTAATATAGTTGGATATTGCCATGTCATGTACTTACAAGTAGCTATTAATTACCGTGTATGGAATCGGGATATGGCAGCATGTTTGAACTTCATTCAGATTATTCGCAGTGTTCGTAAGGACAACCCTATTCCAACACAATTCCAACGAGGTGCCGTTCCTTCTAAGCGTTCAAGACAAGGAGGACAAGGACAACGGGGGTCCAAACAACAAAAATCAAATTAACCGCGGTGGTTATCGCCAATATTCCGCTTAAAAATACGTAAGTGTTAACATAATTATTATTTATTCGTAACAACAAATGGCTAACTGCGCAAATTGGATGGAAAAAGGCTGTAATAAACTATTGTTATAAATAACATTCACGAGTGGATTATAATGATTGTAGATTTTACGATTTTTCTACTATTCTAGCCAATCATACTGGATCATTACAAGTTTCAATTCATACCACACTCACACACAAAAACGAGAAAGAGAGAGAAAGAGAATAATGTGTGTGTGTGTGTGTGTGGTAAGAATGATCATAGTGGTGTGTGGTTATTCCTCACTATTACTATTATACCCTTTTGCTTAGTGGCTGTTTCTCTTTTTCTCTACTTATTTACCAAAAACACCTTTGAACGCGTGTTGTCGGTGCGAGTCCATTTGACGCAAGATCTGTTCCTGGTGGGTAAGATTGAGTAAAGACGTATACGGTTTAAAGGGGCTTGTTGACAGAGCAAGATGACCAATAAAAATCCGGCTTACGGGTTCATGTCGTTCGAACCATTGCTGGAATTGCAGCAATATATCGTTCGTATATGCGTGTTCACCAAGATGAGCCTAGATGATATTGGCACGATCTTGCGATCTACTTGTAGATCAAGGGTGTTAAACGGGAATAACCTAGTCTTGACATAGGATACAGTGATACTAACTAATGTAAATACGCTTTTCTTTCATATGTATATAGCATATATATAGGCAACGGGTTTATTATCCAAAAAGAAGGCTTGCATCTATTATTGCTGCTAGTCAGTTGTCGATTGCATACATATATATCGAGTAGGTAATTACACCAGTAGCGTGTTATTAGTGGTATTTATCGCTTAATAGAACGCGTCATTACTAATATATATATATATATATACTCAGGTAGTAACAGCGGTTTTTCTGTTTATTATCCTTTCAACTATAGGAGCGTTTAGTTATTAGTACGCGCAAGTATATACGCGGAACATACACATACAGGCGCGCGCGTGCCTAGAACTCGTACACTTATTTACATCGAAGAAGACGAAGAAGAAAAGACTAGTTACGTGTACTGGTTAGGTACAGATGCAACAACCACCGCCGCAAAGCCAGCGGCAATCCTCGGTAGCCAGTAGTCTGTCGAGTGTACAAGGGGCTCGCTTACCTGGTGCTACACCGACAGAAATGCTATCGCCTGGGATGGGCAGCAGCGCTGGTGGCACACCTAATCCAGTACCATATCCTAACATATCACTTGCATCGGCTTTCAATAATCAAGCGATGGCCAATGCTATTATGAATGGAGGTCAATATCCAGGTATGATGAATTTTAATATGAATCAAGCTGCTGCTGCCTCTTCTACACCTATGGCAGCAACAGGAATCAGTGGTATGGCCAATCATCCAGCATCTAATCTCATCGGCGCTACACCCGATCAATTGGGCGGTAACTTATTATCCAATATATCAGCCAATGATATTGGAGATTTATTTGCACGACTTCAAAATGAGATAAATACGGCATCCGCATCTGGAAGAAGTACACCTATGCCTAGTGGTACACCAGCCCCACCTGATACAAATACTACACCCAATACAGCTGCTGCGACTACATCAGCGGCGACCACAACTGCAACGATGACGACCAATATTGACGATACGACATTAGCCAATCTATCGAATGCATCTAACAGCGGTATGCCGAATAATCTACAGAATGTAACAGCCGAGAACTTGGCTGCATTGGGTATGGTACAGTCACCACAATTGGCACAACAACAGCAACAGGCACAACAGCAGGCACAGCAACGACAGATCCAATTGCAAATGCAACGACAAGCACAACAACAAGCACAACAGCAAGCGAATCATAGTCAGCTTAGTCGACAACAGCTGTTGCAGCGTCAGCAACAACAGCGTATTGCTGCAGCAGTAGGATCCAATCCAATGCTAATGCAACAACTGAATGCTGGCGTGCCATTAGGTGCCATCAATGCTGGTAATCCCAATCATGCTCTCTTGATGCAACATCGTTTACAGCAGCAGTTACAGCAGCAGCAACAACAACAGCAGCAACAGCAACAGATGCTTCAACCATTACAACGTATGCAACAGCAACAACAGCAACAGCAACAGCAACAAGCATGGCTAGCTGCATTGGCCAATTCAGGCAATAATCCTGCTGCATTGAATATGGCTGCGGCCATGTCTGCTGCTAATAATCCACTCTTAGCGGCAGCAATGAATTCAAATGCAAACATGGTATCAGGTGGAATGTCCATACCACCTCAATTGAATCCGTTGCTAATACAGAATATGGCATGGCCTGGTAGTGCAACCCTACTGAATTGGCAGAATCAATTGATGAATCCGATGGCTACCGCGTCTGCCACGGGTACACCCGATCCATCTTCGGCTAAAACACCTATGGCGGATTCAAGTGCAGTGGGTACACCCTCAGCGGCAGACATGATGTCGCCACCTCCACCTAGTAAGAGACCACGCACTGCATCGAGTACACCTGTCCCGCATGCTGCCACCCTACCTGCAACCACGTCTATGCATGGTACGCCATCAGAGGGTCCCCTATCACCTACACCGCAACCGGGCACTCCAGATCCTATGAGTGGCGTGACCGGTGCACGATTGGAACGTATCGATTATACACCTATCTACGGTGGAGAAGATCTATCCGAGGCTTTCCTTAGTAATGATGCCGAGGTTGCACTGGCACCCGATCAATTTATGCGAACGATGGAGATCATTCATCAGCGTAAGGGCACGCCATTCCTTAAAATACCTGCATGCGATGGTAAACCACTTGATATGCGATTGTTCTACTATAAAGTGCAAGAACTAGGTGGACATGCATTGGTAAGTGACGATACGGATTTATTACGTGATTATTTATATGAGCGAATAGGTTGGTAAACGGAAACAATGGCGATTAGTGGCGCAAGCACTTAAAATACCCGACAGCGTTCCCAATGCCACATCCACCATAAGACGATTCTTCATTTCGACCCTGTCTCATATCGAGGCCATCTATCATCCACACGAATTAGCCTCGCCTGATGCATCGCGTGCAGCCACGCCAGCTGTTGCAAATGAAACCAACGGCATTGGACAAGGCCTATCCATGGAGAGTAACACGTCTAGCAATAGTAATGTGCCTGCAAACCCGCTTGCCTCTCCTAAGATGACTTCAACGAGTGTATCAGCTAGTATATCGCAAGCAGAACATTCTGCTGCAGCAGCAACACTATTAGGATCAGCAATGTCGCAAACAACAAGTACACCGCAACCAGACTCATTAGCAGCGATGGCCGCCACACTAAATCAATCCGGTTTACTAAATCAAAATGGAATTGACACACAACAGCTAGCTGCGTTGTATCCCCTTCTTGCTCAACAACAACAACAGCAACAGCAACAGCAACAACAACAACAACAACAACAACAACAACAACAACAGCAGCAGCAACAGCAGTTACAACAACAACTATTGTTGATGAATCAACAGCAACAGCAACATCAACATTTACAAGCGCAGCAGCAATTGTTATTTCAACAACGTCAGCAGCAGCAGCAACAACAACAACAACAGGCACAACAACAACAGCAACAACAACAACAACAACAACAACAAGCTACCTTAGCACAATCCGGTATACCATTATCTAATATGGATTCAGCAGCACTTATGCAACATTTACAGCAACTCAGTTTTCAAAATCAAGCATTTGCCATGAATCCAACAATGATGAATTCAACTAGTACTGCTACGAGTACTGCCATTACTGCTACCATACCATCTGCTTCTAATGCTAATGCTACATCATCCATTACAGCCAATAGTAATGATACTGCATCAATTAATGAAAAGAGCAACAACAACAACAACAACAACAATGCCTCTGAACAGGATAAACATACTAATGGTGCTCTAGTAGATTCCTCGCAGTTAATGGGACATGAAGCTATACCTATGAAAATACAACCGGTATCCTCGGCTAGTCGTCCATTATCACGCGATAAAAGTCAGTCAGGATTCTCACGTCCAGTAGATCATGCAGAGGAATTACAGAAGCATATGCGAACTATTCAATTACAAGTGACACAGAGTGGTAAGCAGGCATGAAATACTACTACTACTACTAGTACAACTATTACTATTTGAATGTTAATATTGAATAATACACTTGTTGTTGTCATTGCTATTGTTGCTGTTACAATAACAAATAGGAAATAACCCTAACACTACTGCATTAAATAATCGAACAACTCCTTCACATCCTAATTCATTAGTAAGTGATTAGATTATTAGAGTGAAATATAATATGTTCATACAATATTAACTAACTAATTAATAATGATGTCTATACTATAGTCATCAACACCTGTCACAGCATTACCCTTACATGCTACATCATCTACCATGCCTATTGAGTCAAGTAGTACACCTGGATCTTTATCGACGACAAACACAACTACTACTAATACTACTAATACAGCAGCAAATAATGAATTAGGATTAAAATCACCATTATCAGCATATATTCAAAAAGATGCGCATGCATCAATAGTAGCAGCATCGGATAAATCGACTGATAATAAGTTGTCCTCGATACCTGGTACATCTACATCCAATTCATTCAATGCATCCTTACTAATGACGACTGATCATTCTACTACTACATCTTCTACTACATCTTCTACTACACCCGCACCTGTAGCCATTCCCACTATCGCTGCATCTAACGTGAACACTGCAACCGAGATGCAATCTAATGCATCATTACATGCCACTACACCTGCATTACCTACCACACTGCATTCAACCGCAACTAGAACATCCACTCCTATTACTCCTACTACGGCTACAACAGCCACACCATTTGTATCTAAACAAAATCATTACACACCTGCCATGCGTCATGTAGAGACGTTTGGTGGATTGGATCTACGTCCATTGGAGCACTTGGATCGACGTGTACGTATGCCAAGAATCACCGAATTAGGTATGTTATTAAATGATTGCTTATTATTATTAATAATCTAACTCGTTTCCCTTCATTACTACTACTAGGTACTGTTGATATTCATGCATTAACCATGTCACTCAAATCTCGATTACCCTGGGAAGTGATTAATGCATTGAATACGTTGACGGTAGTTACAGCGGAGAAATCAGTGGCACTTCCCCTTTCTAGTTGCGGTGATCTCACTGATACTATTATGGAATTACTACTGGAACTATTGACTAAACCATTGACTAATACTACTGGTGCACTCGATCAATCTACATCTACAGAGTATGAAGAAGATGCTGATAGAGTATCATCATCATCATCACCGACAGATTCCTATCAACCAAGTGTCGAGTTACTTAATCAGGAATTACGCGAATCATTAGAGTTACGATTGACGGAACATATTAAGCATCGTACGGAACTCGAACAAACACAAGTGGAAAGTCAACGCGATCAATGTCATTGTCTCATGACAATACTGCGTAATCTCTCCTTCTTACCCGACAATCAAGTAGTGATCGCTCAACATCGATTGATATTCCCTGTACTGGAAGCAATTCTCACCTTGAAATACGAGGATAAACGTGATGGAAATACACGTACATCGCCTATTACATTCGAGGCAGCGGATATCGGTGAACTACATCAACATACACTTATTCTACTATCGAACATTAGTAATGCCTTGGTGTTCACTCTTGATAGTACGGCACGTATTGTTATTCATTTCCTAGTTGATTGGTTAGATGCAGCAGAACATAATCGACCATTATCAACAGCGATTGCTACTGCACCCACACCTACATCAACATCTATGATGTCTATCAACTCACTCGCAACGTCAACTACCGCGTCACTTGCTCTAGAGACGCTGGCACGGATCACGGTGCAACAGTGTAATCGCGAGTTTGTCGCTCGATTCCCTAGTGATTTCTCGTATCAGCGATTGATTCCATTACTACATCGATTAATGCAAGCGGTTAGTCATCCAGTGATCGTGCCTGTACAAACACCTGAAGGTCAACAGAATGCAGTCGATTTCGAAATGACTGTCATGGCCATCTACAATTGGATTGAATCACTAAGTGATGCAGATTGTCGTGAATTACTATTAGCCACTGGTGGTAGTAGTAGTAGTAGTAGTAATACAACTATTCCTGACTTTAATCCCTCATATGGACGTGGTCTCATTACGGCATTATTGCGTATTGCCGTGGCAGATACACCCGCTGTAGTCACGGCGATTGTCACGGCACCACCCACACTTGCAGCATCAAATGGTGGTCATCCATCCTCTGCGGGTCAGACGGCCATGAGTGCACTTGGTATTTACACGCCTGTATGTCTAAGAGCGTGTGCCATGATTAAACGATTACGCCTACTGGACACAGAGGGTTGGGTGCATCAATTGTTGCGTAAAGCAGCGGTTAAAGTATTACTACGACCTGATCTAGATCCTTCACTTGTACGAGAGATTCACGCATTAGCCGATATTACCGATGCCACCACAGAGTCAGATGATAATGGTGTAAGATCAACTGGCAAGTCTACTATTACTGCTAGATAAATTATAACAACGATGATAATAATAATAGCAAAATGACTACTAAGTAGTAGTAGTAGTAGTAGTAGTTGATGAAGAGCGATGATATACACTAGTTAGTATTAGTATGAACATCATTCTATAGATTCATGTAGAATGATGCTTATAATGATGATATCATAGTCATTGTCGTATAATCACTCCATGTTCTCCCTTTCCTTTCTATGCCACTATTAGTATTATTCTTATTTAAGCATGGATGATTATCGATATTCTATTTATCATGATTCATTGATTGATGAATTGAATTGAATTGAATTGTTATTGTCATACGCTCTCCACTCTTCACTCTTTCATTTTCCCTCTTTTCTCCTACACTTGTGTATTTATGCACTCCAAAATAGATTTTTGGTTTGAACCAATAAGTTTATCATCAAATAATAACCTGCTCGTTATACCTAAACAACTACTATTACTACTATAATAACTGTTGTCATTATCGTATGTGTGTGTGTGTGTGTGTGTGTTGTCTCTAATCAATGTGACGGTATACAAGCAACTAACTATTATAATCGCGTAAATGGTAAATAAATGAGTACTATGAATAGAAAATGGATCATTATACATACAAATAAAGAGAGAGAGATAGAGAGAAGAAACAAAGAGAAAAATAGAGTAAGTTATGACTTGGCAGGTAGATGCACATTAGACACAACAGATGATACGGCATTGGTCGTAAATGGTCGTGACCATAATTTAATATGACCACGACAACATGTTGTTAATAAATATTTCTCTTGGAATATAATTGAACTTGTAGGATCTTCATGAGCTACCATACCCTATTAGAAATAGATGTCATAATAAGTATAATGCGTATTCATGATTATTATATACTTACTGCAATAGGACGTAGAATAGGTACTTGACTACGTGGTAGAGCATGATGAAGTGGTGGTGCATCCTTTGTCTTATTGTGCTGATTATTCGTCGATGATGTTGTAGTTGCAGTTGTTGCAGTTGTGGCAATAGGTTGATTTGACATGGATGATTCCGTGCGTGTATGTCGTCTACTATGAATACCGCTAGTTGTTACACTATTACGTCTCTATTATCATAGTATAACAAGAGATATATTAGTAATGATATGAATATGATAATAAGATTTGTAATCTTACCTTTGGTTTACCTAGGGTTTGTACCGAGAAATCCCATAGTAATATTTGACCATCCTCGCCTACACTACCGAATCGATATTGATCCTCGTCACATCGCCAATTATCAAATGCCACATCAGTAACCTAAATGAATATGAAATGATAATAGGAGGTTACTCATTTGCTACTCATATTCTTCATATATATATATATATATATATGACCTACCCATGATTGATGACCCTGACAACGAGCAACGATGCAATGATCGATAAATGACCAAATAGACACGAGATCATCTTGTCCACCCGTCTACATCAATTCAAATAATTATTAAATGGTTATTAATATGATCATGAGTGTATCTTACAATAATGTATTTGCCATCAGGACTCCATGCAACACAGGTCAATCCACCGAAATAGCTTTCAAATGTATGAATTAATCTAATCGAGAAGATTAATAACGAGTAGTTAATGTCGTATTCATTACTACTGATCATAATGTGATCCCACTTACTTTTCTTGTATTAAATCTACAATACGTAAACAACCATCCATACTTGTCATTGCCATATGTTGACAATCAGGTGATATGGCAAATGCTATGATTTATTAGTAGCAATGCATGTTAGTCTATTAGTAAATAGGTGCAATAGGTGCATATTTCCTTACCAGTAACTGCTCTCGGGCTTACTTGCCAATAGGATGTAGGATTGTGTTTAGATCCTTTGGGTGCGCGTGTAACATGGAATCTATATAATTACATAATAACATAGAGTAAATAAATGATAATGTTGCTAGTGTAGTAGATACATATACTTACTTAGTATTACGATGACTCGATTGAAGTGATACCGGTTGATCATCTTTATCACGATCAAATATCGCCATACATCCATCTTTAAAGGCGACCATAAATAGTTGATCAGATCCCGGGATCCATTGAATGGCTGTAACGGCACTTCCATTGACGACACCTTGTTTATTCAGACGATGATATCGATTACAAATTGGATCGAACCATATGATATCACCCGTACTGAATCCGATAATAACATCAAGATGCTTCGAGTCGCGTGTTAACAGATTGACATCGTGACATGTTGGAAATGCCTTGCTAAAATTGATATAAGATACAGGTGGATCCTGTAGTAAGTGTATTCATTAATAAATATGATATGTGATATATTATCTCCATTTCTATTCTTACCTTAGCATCAAGACCGGACCAATAGAATGTTCGACCGACATTGAAAAAGATGAACGTATCCTTCTGGATGCCAGGTACTTGTATGCAACCATTATCGCTATTGCTACTTTTATGACTGGCACCATCACCATTGCTACTCTTATGACTGGCACGTCCATTACGCTGTTCATCTTGTAATCCATTTGGTGTGGATGATATTGCACTCGCGAATCTAGTAGACTAGTAAGTATGATCATTCACATCATTAGCTAATAAGTAGTTATACTATTGACATGATTGTATACATACCATAGTAGCGGATGCATTGGTGGCATTATTGGCTGCTGTGCCTAATGTTTGCGCGTTCATATTCACTAGGGGATTCATCATTTCCTGTGGACTGGATCGCATAAGAAAGCTGGATGTTGTACGATTGACGTCGTTTTTCGGTTTACTACGACGACCACTGCCACCACTCGAGAATATCGCGGCTAAACTATTGGAACTGGCACTACTACCGATGGTGGCGCCCGTCTCTGTAGCAGAGACACTCGTGACTAGTGTTGGCGTACTCGTTTGCGGTGATGGCGTGTCATTCAATACCGACTGATTTGAATTATTACTCTGTGCTTGCATGGTATCGGCACGACGTAACGGTCCTACACGCGGTATCATCACGGCGGCTGCCGCCAATCTACTACTAACACTCTGACTAGACGTGGGAGGACCTGATGTAGCTGAAGTTGGTGTGACAACACTTTGATCACTTTCACTACCTGCATCGCCTTTTCCCGCTCCATTCTGTTGTTGTTGTTGTTGTTGCTGCTGTCCTCCTCCGCCATCTTCCTCATCAGTACGAATGGTTGATGATGTGGCCGATGAGGCAGCCTCGCTAACTATCGCACTACCATCCTGACCAAAGCTGTGGCTGTGACCTTGACTTGTTGCTGTTGCTGTTGCTGTTGCTGCTGTTGTTGCGGTAGTAGGGGTACGCGTCTTACCCAAATGATCCAACACCGTATTTTGATGATGAGTGGTAGAATCACGTGATTTAATGGTGACTAATGTGATACGTGTGCCAATAGCCAAGTTGGGTACTGCTTGTTCAATGAAAAAGTGCTTTGTCACTTGGTAGACGCCTTCGGAGGCGAAGAACGCCGTAGGTTCAACTGGCGCTGACTGATTAGCGTCATTAGACGGATGTGATGCGTTAGCAACCATCGTGTTGATAGATTGCACCAACGATAGTAAGTAATAGCAATAGCAATAGTTACAATAAATGAAGGTGTATCTGATTCACCAATCACCTAACGTAAGACCCGTGCTACTTGTTCAGCAAGACTATAGATCGGATCGAGTAAGTAGGGCGAGGAATCAAGAGGAAAGGAAAAGTAGAATAACTAGAGTATATGCGCATATACCGAGATGGTTGTACTTGCTAGCAGCAACTCCCTCCTCGGTCAATAGCACATCAATTACGAAAACTACAACGATAAGAACGACAGCAAAAGTAGACGCTCTTCTGCGTATTCTTTCTTTAAGAGTGTAAGACGGAATATAGGATAGAGGTGAGGTAGATAGAGTTGGAAGAGTAAAAAAAGGTCACAAGAAAGACAAAGGAACATGGATGATGATGAATGAGCTAAAAATACCAGATAATGAGAGCGGAGACAGCGTGTTTACTAAATCCTAATATATATGAATAATAATAATAATAATAATGATAGCCACATAACAACGTAGAGAATACCGATACTGTTACTAATATGTATTGCTAATATGTTGCATCTACATAGAATAATAGACAAGTAGAAATACAGAATAGATAATTAGATGCTATAATACATATAGAAATATGGTGTCAAACAATGAGTTGTATTCGATATTGTACAAATGATATCCTCGTCATCATCATCATCATTATCATTAGTAGCAGCATTGTCAATGTTATTCAGTTGTTTTTCCCTTTTCCTTTAAGCTTTCAACTACTAGTACTAGTACTATTACTACTACGTCATGTCGGAACAAACAGCCTTTACTTATGCCACTGATTTCCCCGTCTACTGTTTGTCATTCACACAGCAAGGCCGTCTACTAGCAGGTGGTGGTGGTGGCGGTGGCAAGAATGGTGTCAAGAACAAGCTTGTAAGCATAGTCTATTACCAAGTGTAGCACTCGTACATTACCAGTTAATACTATAAACATAGGCACTCTACGATATTGACTTGGATGGTCAGACACTTGAAGAAGTGACAGCACTCGAACTGAATTCAGACGAAGATGCACCCATGTGTCTATCACTTAATGACAAGGTAGTATAGATTCAGTATACTCTAGCAAAGGAATGACTATTGACTGGTTGATAGGCACACCTATTCGCTTGTGGTATTAACTCGGCCGATGAAGATAAACATAACAATAATAACTGTCGTATATTTGAGTTGAATGAAGATATGTAAGTATTTCTATATCGCTTATTTATCAGTAATGACAAGTACATGATTAATATCTCTCTTATTCATTTCAATTTAGTGATTCATCTGCCTGTTCCATAAATCTACTCAAGAGTCAATCGACAGTAGCAAGTGAGAAGGCATTAGATGATGATTATCTAGTATGTTAGTTGTATAAATATACATCAATATACTCTAATATATATTGATATATCATTATCCTTTACCATTTTAGAAAGCAATTCGATTCAGTAGTGATGCTAGTAAAGTGATATGTGGCAGTTCATCGGGTGGTGTAAGTATACTAGACGTGATATTACTAGGAAAAGAAGTTGACTCGATTAACACGCGTATGTACTATTAGCTTTCAGTGCTGGCTTATCCTTCATTAGAACCGATCTACCCGCATCGACATGGTGAACAAGATATACTCGATCTTGATCTTGATAAAGATGATGATAAGGCAAGTGACACGATATAGCGCAATCGATATGTAATGACAATCACGGCAGGCTAATCATAAAGTACGAATAGATTGCTGTCGCTTGTGGTAAAGAATTGAGTTTCTGGTCGTTGGCATCCGGTAAATTGCTTGAAACACTCGAGAGTCCAAAGTTAAATGGCAAGATCGATTGTCTATTCCGTGCTTGTCGGTACGTTCACTAGTTGTGATTCATCATGTAATATAATAGACTATACTAAGGGATACATGATAGATTTGGTCGAGGTGAAACGATTGGTGCCATCTTTGTAATTATTAATAGTGCAGATCGTAAACATTCCACTGTTTGCAAATTACACGCCATTAGTTATCGTAAAATGGCTCAGGAAAGCATTAATCGCTGTCCCACTACTGCCTTTACTATTAGGTATGTTAGTAATTACACGAATCCACCTATCACTTTACTAATCCACTTGTATACATACTATTTACTAGTGATAATGGTCGATGGCTAGCATTTGCTGCTGCCGATTTATCCATTGGTATTATTGATGCTCATAATCTACACGTATGTTATTGTATACATACACCTTGACAGCCTTTAATCATTACTAACTATATACACACACGTATATACGTAAATATAGGTGGTACGACGTGTAGCACAGGTACATAGTTTCGCGATTACCTCCCTATCATTCAGTCCAGATGCACGTTTGTTGGCCAGTGGATCAGCTGCATCGTCATGTCATATTATGCCATTACCTGAACAAATGAAGAAAAGTATGTATACAAGATGATGAACAATATAATGTTAATCATCATCATGTCTGTTGTATTGCTATTAGGTGCTAATCTAGATCCACTCTGGGTTATTCTCATTGTCGTTGCAATGCTTGGCTACTTTATTATGAGATATCCCGAATTACTCACTGAACTAACGGGATATCGTGGTGACTTACTAGCCTCTTCACCTTCCACGTCCTCTTCATCTTCTGCCTTTCATTCCACGGCTTCTCCATTGGCAGATGATACTAATTGGTACAAGTCGGAAGAAGATCTTTGATCATTATCAAATGGGGACAGCCGCAATTACTATGTATTTGCATTTGTCAATACATACATACATTATTAGCCAGCGTGTAACCAGTGTATATTTGCATATCATAAATGTATCAAATGTGCGAGAGAGAAAGAGAGAGAAAGATAGAGAAAGAGATGGATTATTCTATTGCTACTACTAGTACTTGCTGCTGTAATGCTTGCGTAACTTCTTATACCGCCATGATCGTTTATTCTTCATCATTTACTAGTGTTACTATCATTATTGCTATTATTCGCTTATTCCTTCTCCATTAACCAATTGACTACTACATGGCTTATATGAACGAGTGTGACAAAAAGAAAGAAAGAAAGAAAGAAAGAGAGAGAAAGAAAGAAACATGACAATGGTATAAGCTAGTTATTTCAGTCTGTTATGTACGTAAATAACCGATATTCATATCATCATCATCATCATCATCTTGATAATGACAACAACTATGAAATAATCGATAGAGAATAGCGCAGAGATACTAAAACGAGGATATGAAATGCTAAAATGAACAAAACATGGCTGCCTATATAAAATACCTATCTCTATCATTCGGTTACTTTATATGTATATGTATATATGTATGTTATCTAGATTTATCGTGATCTACTACGACTACGATATCGATGATTGGCTGATGTAGGTGATGCTGCATCTCGATAATAGGAACGATCCCCGTAACGACCACGCGAGCGTGAATGGGACCTTGAACGAGAACGACGACGAGGACGATAAACACTACCGCTACCGCCACTTCCTCCTCCGTAACGGCTACTGTATCGGCTACCACCACCACCACCACCACCTCGACCACTAGAACTACGATCTGGTTCACCCATATACATGCCAGGTGTAGGTTGATGTGCCTCTTTAGTAACAGAGAAATCAACACGTATACCTCGATCATTAATCACCTAATTAATCAAATAGTAAATAAAATGATACACAGTCATCAACATAGTCATGACTTACTTTGCCATTAGTCGCTTCCCGTGCACGAGCGGCATTATTGACATCATTGAAATAGACAAAAGCAAATCCGCGTGATCGTTGATTCTATAAGCAATATAAAGGTATATATATATATATATATATATATATTACAATGACGAACTAATAATAACACAATTGACTTACACGTCGATCCATCACTATGACTACACGTTCTAATCCACCAAATGGTTCATATATATCGCGTAATTCATGTTCGTTTGTATAATAGTCAAGATTGAATATACCCAAGACATTTGTAGGTTCTGGATTCTCCTATAATATTAGATAGATAATAAGCATCATTGATAATCTATTATGTCGTTATATTATTATTACTATTTGATTATCTACTTACTCTAGCACGACGTGGCGGTGCTTGTGGCATAAATCTATGAGTATTATTAGTATCATAGTCATAGTAATACTAATAGTAATAATATATACTTACGATCCATTACTAGGAGAACTACCACGACGGTCACGACGATCAAATGAGCCACGATTATAACGGCCACGTGATCGAGATCGAGAGCGTGATCGATAAAATGAACGTTCGCGTCTAGTAGCAAAATGGTGAGCAACAAAAATACGCGAACATTTATCGTTTTAGTTTAGCTAGCATCTATTTACCTTCCATTGGATCTATTTGGTGAGCGAGAGCGGGAACGAGAACGTCGAGTAGAGGAACGACTAGTTATTACACATATAAATAGATAAATACACTATTCATTTTCATAGACATAGAATATATGTCTCTAGATATGATATGCTTATTACTTACCGATCAGTACTGCCATTATAGTAATTATCGCTAGGGGAATGACCACCACGGGATCGTGAAGGAGATCGTGATAATTTTCGTTGTGGTGACGGCGAGGGAGAGTAGCGACGTAGTCCAGTAGAGGGTGCGTCATTATTTCCGTAATTAGCGTCATTACGATCATCCCAGCCGTCGTGATTGTATTCTGCTTCCATAGTTGAAAGTAATCGGTAAAGTGAGTAGAGAAAAACCAATCGTAAATTGCAAAAGGAGGAGAATACGTGGTGATAGTCGTGGTATTCGATTAATGAATAAAAATAAAATAAAAAAGCGAGATTTACACTACTGATGATGATGATGGTGATGATTGGTTATAATGAATTTCTAATACATTTACTATTGCAATGTAGATATTAGTTAATTAATTATATAGTATTCCTACTTCATTCATTAATAAGACATACAACAATGGTAATAGTAATTTTGAATAGAAAAAGAAAAAAGACATTTAATATATGTCAACCTATTTACAATAGAGTGCTATTAGATAAACAAATTAGAAGGGAAATGTCATGAAATGAGTAGCCATACTATACCATTAGTTTGTGCTTAACGGTTGAACAACAATGGTCGTCGCTCTCCTTCATTTCCCTCATTATTGGCTATTCGTCGATGCACTCGACGTGAAGGAGCATATGCATTATTCATAGAGTAGAGTCTATCATCCGTGAGACGTGATGCTGTTGATGCTGATGCCGATGTTGCCGCTGATGATTCTAACAAGTTCAAATGGTCACGATGTACTGGTACAGGTGCTCGACACATTGGACAAGTGGGACGACGTCGATGTAGCCAGCGTTCAATGCATCCAACGTGAAAGGTATGCTGGAACCGAGAACCATGACAGTATCCATGTGAAGAATCTTTCCAAACAATAGGACACTCTGTCGAGTCTATAGACACATTGCTCGGTATTCGTACTCTCTATGATTCTCGTTTTCCTTTATCTTCTTCCTCTTCCACCGATCTTATTGTATTATTATGGAAGTGTCAGGATAGGTAATCGTGTATGGTGTAGATTGCACTCCCTCTCCTCTTCCTCCCCGATGATAATGACGATGCAAGATGTTGCGTTGACGCAGAAGCAGGTGCCGACACAGACAAATGATTAATACGATTATTAGGATAACGCAAGCCTAATGGCATGTTATCGTC